>OX246742.1:39164615-39425054 GCA_945910005.1 Isoperla grammatica | reverse complement strand
GAAGTGATAATTAAAACTTTGCGACCTCTATAAAGCAGAGCATTAATTATCTAGGGAATGCAATCAATTTTAATTTGTTCCGTGATAAAGAAATTGAGATCAATTTGAGAAGTTATAGTAATCGAGCTTTGCGCGGGGTTAGAGGCCTTATTCTCGACTCGACCCACTGTATATGGGCATGAGAACCAGTCATTATACTTTGAGTATGATCATTATGAGTCTTCATTATATTTCCAAACGACTAACTGAAGGTGTTGTTCGTTTTGATATGAAGGACAATCATTTTATTTGTTAGGCTTGCGTTCAAAACCATAAATAATGTTACAATGACACAAGTTTCAGCTTCTTATCAAATCGTACATTACCTTATATCATTAGTGCCAATTTAAATTGCTGTATTATTCACTTTCTAATAATGATATTGTACAGTTATTTTCATTTACCAACATCTTGTACGGCCATTTTATGAGCGGAAGATTGCATTTATTAGGTTTCCAAAAGTCAAATAAAACTAATAAACACGCAACCTGTCTATTGCTATATTCTTGGCACTTCTCTGAACGTGTTTTGTTTTCATATTGCAGGACGTTTCCTTGGTTAATTGAACCTTTGCTGGCTCATTCAGTGACTTTTATAGACATATAAATATGCAATTCTTGTACATTAGAATAACTAACATATTTGTGATTTTATGCTAAAAATTATAATGCTGATTCTCAACATGCTAAACTTTCTTAAGATATTCTCCGGTAATTTATATTAACAAGACACGAAGGAGCCATAGCTTCTTTTATAACCTATTCTGCGGGGGATTGCTTTTATTAGGTTTCCACAAGTCAAATAAAACGAATGAACAACCAAAGTAAGATCTGTGGCATTCATTTGAAACACTAGCGTCTCTTCCAGCAATAATTTATAGAAACAATATCAAACTTCTTTAGAAAATGCTAAACTTTGATAAATTCGTTTTGATAAAATCAATATTAAAACTGAATACCAAATAGTTATAGAGATGTAATCATAACGAATGAAATATGTAGTTATAACGAATGGAAGATTATTCATTTCATAGTCGTATTATGTTCTTAAAAAACAAATGCAAAACAAATGCAAAACAAATGCAAAATCGATGTTCATGTCGATTGTGAAGCCAATCTCAAAAAGCCGAATTGTTTGAAATTAAGGCGTTTTAGACGTTCAGTTGAGCTGAATTCAAAAGACTCATTTCATACAAATATTTTGGGATATGACTCCTTAATAATAAATACTATGCATCGTTCCTACCCTCGCTTTATATATTTAAGTATTTTTAATTTTAATGTCTATCCTATTTAGTTAGTTATGAAACTGACTTACAAATGATGACTATAAAAATTAATGTAAGAATACATTATGCGTAAGAAACACAAGCGTAAACACACCAAAGAAAAGTCGTGCAAATGTTGTGATGATGAGTATTTCAAAGCAACAAGACAAAAAGTTCTAAAAAGTATAGGCCTAGTTACCAACAAATAAATACAGACATAAAGCATTAAAATCGAGTTTCCATGCACCTTTGTTCGTGAGTTTTATAACTGAATAGGATAGACATTATAATTCAAACTAGAAATAGAAAGGGAAATAAACGAAATACACATAAGTGTAAAAAGAAGGCAAGTAAATATCACTACCAAAACAAAAATCACAAACGAGAGTAATAATTGAATAAATCGAAACAGCAAACAAAACAAAAACCAAAGATAATACGAATATTCGCCAAAGAGTATTGCCTGTTCATAAAATAAAGTCCTGCTAAACATGTGATAGATGTCTCGTACTTTAACACAGACCCGAAGTCAATATATTTCATCAAGTCTTTACCACGTGCACGTGAGGTCTTTACGTGTCAAAAGTTCACTATAAAGTACATAAACTCCTCATCCGGGGCCAGGTCGTAAAGGCACAGTTGATAGCGCAGTAAATATCAATTCCGTATCCTAAATGTCAAGTGAATATGGACGACAACGACATATGCGATAGAAGGGGTACATAGGAAGGGGTAGGTGGGGAGGATAGAAGGGGGGGGGGGGGTTGTACTATCTCTAAATAACTCTCTTGCTGTAAACCCTTACTGTGTCTTTAATACGTCTATGCAGACTCACTCCTCATATAAATGAAATGTAGTACCAAAGATAGTAAGATATACCCTAAGTATAGTTAAGAAACTGTAAGAAGGACGGCCCCCTCCTTAACCCCACCACTGCTACCCGACCCCCCTCAACTCCGTGACAACCTAACAAAATGAAATGCATAACTCAAAATCAGTTCGTTTCAGTTGTTCAGTCTGTTGTTTCATGGAGTTGAGGGGGGTCGGGTAGCAGTGGTGGGGATAAAGAGGGGGCCGTCATTCTTACAGTTTCTCAACTATAGTACAGACATTTCCTTCATAGAAACATCTTCGAGTTATTAGTTCGTGAATTTCTTATTATGTGAACCTAGCAATGACGAGCTGGGCAACGTGTTCGTGAATTGCTTTTTGTGTGAAGCTACCAATGACAAGATTCAAATTGTTTCGTTCTATTGCCTATGGAAACATTTAAATACACACTTAGTTCTAGGATGTAGAAAATATCAAATACAATCATCAATTTTAAATACAGACGTATAGATACATACAAAGTAAATGAACACGTCCAGCTTGTATTCATATTCTAAAGCCAATCCCTCAATGACTTATCACTACAATGTTGCATTGTTCTCACCACGTGATTAGAACACTAAAAGCGCCCTCGCCAACTTCCCGAACTCTCTGGGTAGAGAAGTTTAAGCCTGGCGGACGAACGAGGAACTTCGATGTTATCTCTTCGTTTATCGCAAATGGAAATTAACTGTCGATGAAGGGAACACAAAGCTAACTTGTTGCGTGTTGGTCTATCTATTGGCCACGAGGGAACAGGGTCCGTGGGCGTAAATAACACTCACACCCATTGGGCAGGCAAGATAATACTATACATAAGGGTAATTTGTACGTTACAGTGCTACCCTTGATACATACAGCCACGGAACTATATAAATAAAGGTAATAATGGAAATCTTCTTTGCCATAAAATTTATTGAGTAGTTTCTTATTATTTCCTAAAGTAAAGTTAATTCGCCAAGAAAACGCCTGCCAACAGACGTGCAGGTAGTATCACTACAATACAGCAGGCATAAGAACGAGATGCAACTATTACATTCACATTCTATATGGTTGGCATATATATATATATATATATATACTTTTGTTATAATGTATTCTGTTATAAATATATAACAGAATACATTATAACAAAAGTATATTCCTACTCAGAGGTCACGAGGACGAGATGCAACTATTATGTGGGTTGATAGTTTGTCACAAACGTCCCTATTAGGTACATTATCTATGGCGACACCACCTTGAAAGTTGACGTGACAATTTAAACGCCGACTAGGACCATTCAAATAAAATGAACTGTGGAAGCGTTGAATGTTGTTCACGTGTGTTTAAATGAAAAATATTATTGATGACGTAATGTTGCTACCAGTGGTGTCGTGAAATGTTCGTTTCGTCAATAATTTTATTCGGTTCTCGGGTCAGAGAATACGAAGACCAGAAGAAAAAGAAGATTGAAAAGAAGAAGAAGAAGAGTGGCATGGGGGACATAGTTTTAGGATGGAAGGAAATGCCAAGCTTTTATATACACAGTTGTATTCTTTAACAGTTGGTTAAGCTTAGGATTTAAATTAAAGTTTTAAGATTCAAAGAAATCGGTTCGAAGAATGTATAACCACAATTTATAATACCGTGCTGGTTTGAAATGTTAACAATTTATTGAGTGTTACAATAAGTAAACACACACCTCGTAAAATACACCTTACCATTATTATATTGTATCCTATTGCGTTTCATAATCGATATTAGAATAACCGTCATTTTATTTGTAACTGTTAGCAAGATATTTAAATTAATTCCATTAAATATATACGGTACATATAGCACAACACACCTGAATACACTCTGTGTTATGGGGGGTGGGGGGGGGGGGGCTTATTTGTATTCAGGATCCAAGTGATACTGTAGCGTTTACATACTACAATGTTTTATTCAACGACCAAATAAAGTTTGATAAATGAATATTTAAATCAGTTTTATATGAATTCGAAATACGTTCCAGGCTAACTTAAGAAATTAAACTAACCACGACAGCAATACTAGAGTGTTTATATACCCTGTTATATATTTCAGTCATAAAATTAGCGGGCATAGATTAAGATAAACACGCAAGACCTCTGGGTAGGAATATTAATTTCGATTGTAATGGATTCCGTTATTATATGCCAACCATATAGAATGTCCTAACATGGCAATACGTATTAATTAATTAATTTGAATGGTTACGACAATTCGTCAGGTTAGGAGTTTGTGTTGATATTGTGTTCCAGTTCATGGGGATAATAGATAGTATTACAATGTCACGTGTTGTGTATCATTATGGCATCTTCGGTCGATTAGGCGTTGGTCTATTAAAAAGCAGTCTCTGCGTTCCTTGTTCGAATTCTGACGGGCATGGATGTCATGTGGCATTTTTCATCTTCATTATCACCCACTTATCGTCTCAACTAGCATCGTTGCAAAAATATCAGACGTTAAAGCCCAAAGGTCATCATCTAGATAACATTTATTGGTAGCTGCCTTTGTGAAATCAGTGGTCTATAAGACAAATTGTTATAGGTTCTAACTAGATATGTAAAGGTTTTTGTAAGAGTGTAATAAGGAGTGTCCGAGGGTTGGTAGTAGCACTCAACTTCAGCGTTGTCTTTGCGACTGAGGAAAACCTCGGGAAAACCTTCAGTACGGATTGCCGATCGTCAGAATCGAAGCAGCAATATAGTCTTGCGTGTTATGGCTGAACCAACTATGTCGCCAAGTAATAAAAATAGTTTTGAAGCTGTTTTAACATGTGATAATAAAATTTCACTCCTCACATGAGTTAAGAATGTTGTAAGTTTTCTTTATCATGCTTATGTACATCGCATGCAAATATCTTGCCCAGCCACGCCGCTGTTAAGTCTAGGTGAGCATCGTTAGTGTGGCCAGGTAATGGAGTGGAGTAGGTGGGTATAGGGGTAATCGATGTGTGTGGCTGAGAGATATTGTTGGATCATCTCTAACTGTGATACGTACGTGTATTATCTACGCAGTCATGCATGCTACTGATTTCTTTCGAAGCGACGCTAATTTCTGAAAATTTCTTTATATGTGATAAAAACAAATTATTTTTCTTTTTGAAGTTACTCATTTGTACACTGCAAAAGAAGAAATAAAAAAAATGACTATCTACGATGTGATTACCTTTACCAAAACAAAAAGTACATTTTTTATATACTTACAAGAATAATAAAAACTATTATTATTTAACATTACTATTTAATAGTTTCAGAAAAAACTCTTCGTTAACATATTATTATTTCCATGCTAAAGTAATAAGAGTTCAAAATGTTATACCTTGTGTTGGCAGTGAGAACTCTCTCAGACTTCCTTAGGTTACGAAGACCGTGTTGTTAAACTTTCAGTGTTCTCTTTCATAGAAGTTTTCTTTCGGTTTAAAAATATTCAGAAGTAAACTTTCACAGAAAAATAAGACAAGTGTCCAAATGGCGAAACTTTGTTGAAAAACTCCCGCATAATAGAGCTCAATAAAATCAGTGGCCATGTCAACAATCTTCGGTAAAGTATCCCGGGCAAGTTATTTTGAAAAGTTCGTGGGTCAAATTCTTATTTTATTTTTATCTTAGAAGTTGGTTTCTCATATCAATTTTAAACCAAAGCATGCGTCGCAGAAACTGTTTTAACTTTTTCACTTCCCTGGTTCACTATAGTTGATATGAACTGTTGTTTCTTGCGGCCAAATGCGACAATTGTTATTTCATCCACCGGAATTTGTCCCAGGACATTGTTCGCCTGGTGGTAACGCATCTTACCCCAAATTAAATTCGTATTTAAGTTCGACAACCGGAGAGTTTACATGTTAAACTTCCTCACACTTCCAATCCAACCACGATTTACCCGTCAACATCAACATGAACGTTCACAACATTTCCGTCAAGTGATCGAGACGAGAGCGTCAATCATTTATGAATCAACCTTGAGCCGAAGTGAAAACATATTTCCAGACTCCCCTGGGTGGTTTTGTATTGCATTGTAAACAACTCTCTCTCTATAGCTGATGCTGGCCCAGGGCGACGAGACTTCTAAACCCTCATTGTGATTGCATATTGTGTGTACGGGCCATCTCCCTGCCTTGCTGTATAAGCTGGGACAGATGATCCAACAAGATATTGTTGTATCATGGCTGGGACAGATAAGGTTGCAGTATCAAGCACTAGAGGCAGCACCAGCACTATTGCATTGTCAACACAAACAGCTTGAAATGTGAGACACAATGTGAAGGTTTTTTCTTCGTTTTTTAAAAAGTAGCGTTCAATATCAAAATTTTAGAATTATGTGTGGTTAGATAATATCAAGGGCTGCAGATATTCGAAACAAAATGATACCAAATTGATGGTGTTGGATAAAATTAGACAATTTCGATTATATTTTAAATCACCAAATATGATGCAAACGTTATACGTTTTATATACTGTTATTTAAATATCTCGTCAAAGCATCATTCGGAAATGTTTATAATGCATGCTATTTGAAGGATACGAACGGAGACCTAACAAGTTTCGAGTATTATTTATTCCTGTATTTAAAAGGTCAGTATTTGTGATTATAATACTATTTGACTTATATATTTGATAATTGTATTTATATTTCTTCATTTAAAAATAGTTTTGTAGCGTTTTGTAATAGTAACTTAAGAAATATATACATTTCTACCGTGCATTGTGGCAATGGCAATCTGTACGATTGTCTCAATAAAAACGCTCAACTATTTATGTATTCAACAATATTGTCAGCTTTAAACGTCACCTGTGCATGAATTCATTTTATTGCCACCAGAGTGCACACAGTCTATATTCAGTGCCATAAATATAGTTGAGAAAATATAAGAATGACGGCCCCGCCTTATCCCCACCACTGCTACCCGACCCCCCTCAACTCCATAAAAAAACAAACTGAGCAACTGAAACAAACTGATTTTCAGTTACGCATTTCATTTTGTTAGGTTGTCACTCAGTTGAGGGGGGTCAGGTAGCCGTGGTGGGGATAAGGATTGGGCCGTCATTCTTACAGATTCTCAATTATAGGTTCTACGTTCGGTATTGTCTAGAGCTACAATCTCCCAGCACCAGTAATCTTACACGGAACCGTCTATATCTCCCGACACCAATCTATATTTATGCACCGAGGTGCCGTTAGGATGACGGTGACGATATGCAAAATATGTGTTCTTTAGGGGGCTACTTTGTCGATTTATATGTAAATATATTATACGAGGTAAGAAACGTATGAGAACTCATTGTAGTTCACATCCCAACGGTGAATATTTCACGCGTACTACTGTAGCGCTGGGAATTTCACCGCGTTCGCAAATCTTCCGAATGTTTCCTTAGCGGACTGTGACCGGGTTTATGGAAAGGTTACGCAGCCCGAATGTCACATTTAGAAGTGTTTTACACGGTTGATATTGTTTTGACTTGGGGCGAATCTTTTGATAGGAGTTGTTTTGGAAGTTTGATGTGAGTTGACCCGACAAGAGTTGGGGGGGGGGGGGGGGGGGAATATGAGAGGAAGGGAGGGAGGAAGGAGTTTGTTTGCGTGAGAGACTTCACGTTCTGTTGATAGATACTATATAATATAAATGTTTAAAGAGTGCGTTCCCGTATGTTAATGTTAAGTGTGACTGCATCACTTAAAATACGTCGTCTTAAATGGAGTAAACCGTCGTTTGAAACATAGAATTATGTGCCCATTTACATCCAGACCAAAAATATTATGTTATCGAAATCTTTTGACGAAGCGACAAATGAAGACAGGATTTTTAATTTAAAACCATATTTAAATAGATTTTTTTCCACGGACTGGACAACAAGTGGTGGTCATTATATTCAGTGGTGGTCATTATGTCAAATGTATCTTGAAGCTATGTTGCTCTAAAGTCACAGTTTACACGTAAGCCGGTATATCATATTGATATATTTCAGTAAATTAAACGAAATTTAAAGAAAAACAGACCTAATCGGTAATCGAAAATTGAACCATCTCTGCCAAAGTTAAACATATTTTTACAGATAGATTTATTCGCGGCGTTCTCATTTCCGTGCGCATCCCAGTCTTCTGATTGGTCCAGAACTATTCGCTCGCCTCATTCACGTGCATGAAAACGAGACAATCTCTTCCAACTAGCCTAGTTAACAAGCATGTTAAGTTAGCTCATCTAGTATTAACAACACAATCATGCTGCTCTCGTTAGATGTGGTCATATTGTGTCAGTTTCCTCTAGATACTCCGCTTCGGAAGGCCACGGGTTAGATTCCCATTGCCGGGAATCTTCACCCAAGTTTTTCCGGACTTTAAAAGTAAATGCTGAGTTACTTTAATTGTTTTTGACATTTAATTTCAAACTTAAACAAAAGTATGTTTCAAACTTTGCTACAAAAAAGTAACTTTATTATCCAGTAAATATTTTATTCAATTCCATAACTCGTATCGTTAAGTTCAAACCAGTAATTGTTAATTTTCTAAGATCTCTTTTCCAGGATATCTACTTATAAGAACGCCGAGAATACCAACATTGCTTCTCAGACTCTCGTTCAGTCTCCTTACAAAAACACGTCTCATTCGGTTTTTATTGGAGAATAAATTCCGTTGAATTCTATTGTAACGATTACTTTCTACTTCCAATTCCCATCTGTGTCGAATAATCACTTAGACGAGCGGAACTCAGCTCGGGGAATTCGGGCTCAATACATTGAACACGCCACATAGATCGAATTTTTGCTAGTTTTATAAGTCTATATAGAGAGATATAATATACAGAATATATGAACAAAGTTTATTAACGTTTTACATAATCGGTTTTATTTTGGTCTTGACGGAGCCTCCGTGAACAGTATTAACGGGTGAGGATAATCCTAATATTAAATTGAAACCGAGGGAACTTACAAAGTTTTCCTCTTATCTAGAGGATACCACACCAAATCAAAAAAATAACCATACAGCGTCAATATATCTGTAAAAACGGTAATTTTAATAAAAAACAATCTCCATAACTTGCATCAAATTGACGTGTAAATGATTTTATAAATACCTTTTATCAAACAAAACTATAAACAAGTCAATTATTTTGAAGAATTAACACAAACTATCTGTGACATTTTGCTCATATCTGGCATTAGGTTACCTTAAATAAAAAAAACACATACTATAAATATTTTCATATAGACAGCAATGGTTACAAAACCATCAGGAACTACGATATAACTTTTTTCGATGTGACGTATCAATCTTTAGTTGAGACATTAAAAATCAGTAATTTCGCGCTGTTCAGATACCAAACAGAAAGTTTGCCTTCAGCCGTGACATTCTTCAAACCATTGTTGTTTCGCAGTGGACCGCAAAGTCAAACAAATTGTTTTAAAAGCTCAACACAATCCTTCACCTACATAAGTTATTAATAGTGTTAACTCTCGACTACAACGAATTGGTTGGCATTTAGTTTGGATGTGTTCTGTTGCCAGGAAATGTCGCAGGAATTAAACTTGACGTTTTTAGTGGTGAAAGATGAATGAGCATTAAATTATGCTTTTTGTATGGATAGAATCATACAATCACATAAAATAAATAAATACAATCAGAACCCATTAATTATCAAGATACTAAAACTGTATTAATTATTGGTGTTTACAAAACAGCTCGTGCCTTGTCTCCATGCATACTCAACATAAATTATGTGCGCATAATGAGCACAGATAATAGTATGTGTTGGGAAACATCTAGTTTGATTTTAATTGGAAAAGGCCTGGTCTGGAAAAACCTTTAAATGTGAATGATCTTTTCTAATAAACCAAAACATACGCTTTGCCATCAAGCAGTATAATAATAATTATCAATTTATATTTCATGTTTTATACTGTTTTATTTACTACAAATTAGAGATTGAAATTGATTTCAATAATTTGGAAGACTAAACACGATGAAATGTTCAATTTAAAATCGCGAATGCATAGTGTTTATTTCGAGTTTACTAGTATTTTGTTTTACAGCGATTTGGTTGATCAAAAAATCAACTCTGAACCCAATTATTTGCCATATTATCATAAAATTAGCGCATAACTTAATTGAAATTACCACATACATTTTTTAGCCCTCCACATAAGTATATAAAATAGAAAACCTTCCATTAAAATAATGTGAACGTTACCCAAATAACGCCACTTTATGTGGAGCCCTAAAGATTTATTTGAAAGGAACTCACAGCAGCCCACTGAGATTACCATAGTATAATAGGTTGTAGCTGATCTAGATTTAATCATCCACATCATCTTCTCATTAGTCGCAAGGATTAGCTACGCGGGACGTCACCTACCTCCATATCCTTCTTGCCCATGCTGTGGTTGTGCCCACCTCCTGTGCTGACGGTATTCATGTTGGCCGGGTGTAGTGTTGACGATAATCACAAAACACGAGTACACTTTCACTAGTCTCTACGTCACCAGCTCACTTGTGAGGCTTTGGTCGTTAAACACGATCACTCATACTTCAGTAACACGGTATGAAGTATCAAGATAAGTCGATATTGAAGTTGTTGAGGGCAGATCTTGGGTTCACCAGAGGATGTTAAGGTTTGTTATTTGATTAATTTGACAATATTTTGGCTTGATACATTTTTTTTATAATCAGAAATTGATAACGTTCGATAAATGTAACACCAGAAGAAGTTGATGTACAATATTTGTAGAAACAAATGGTAATTAAGTTACGTTTGAATTTGTAGAATCAGATGCTGTTGGTGATATATTTAAAAATAGGATCTGCGTCGGAAGTTTCAAAATTTTCAGAAACAAAGTACTTATAATATGTGTCAGATTATAGAACCAGACGTTTTCTAATGTTTATTGTATCTACAACAAGTTAGACGTTGTCGATGTCTACTCTTTATAGATTTAAAGGTTGATCATCGTAGAACAATAAAAACTTCTTATTGTTTAACCAGTAGACGTTCAGGGGTAAATATATATAACTTAGTACTCTATAGTAGAACGAGAAGTTTTAAAGTCAGTTACACCAGAAACTGTTCAAGTTGTTATCCGCAGAATTGATGTTATAAAGGTTTGTAGTTGAAACAAAAGCCGTTATGTCACGGCGCTTGTCGACGAATCCTAGATTCGCAAGTGTAAAGATGTGGAATTATATCTTAAGCCACGTTATTCGCAACCAGCACCACTTAAGCTCGACATTAACATAACCTCATTTTGGTATGCTTTGTTTCGTGGGAAACAAAGACTCTTCTTTGTTTTTAGTCTCTTGTCTTCATTCAGAAAATTAAACCTGTTTTAATGTTATTCGGTGGGAACAAGCCTCTTAAAAGTTTGTCGCCGAGAACTTTAAATAACTGGTTGGTGACAGTGGCTTTTGTAAACTTTTATAATTTCACATAAGTTGAAGTGAGAGCAGGATACTTGACACGATTGCAGTTTTTGTTTCTCTTTGTTTCAAACTTTTATCCACAAGTTTTTATAAAAACGTCATCAATTTGATTGTTCACAGTTTATTCAACAACTGATATTTTGGTTGATATAATAACGGAAATTTATTCCAATTACAGTTTTAAAACAAGTTACAAAAACACTTAAAAACGTTGACGGTACTTTTGAGATATTAACGTCCAGAAGGTGAAAAACAACAGAACTGTGAGAACGAGGTTTAATGTTGATTTAATTTTCAGTGGATGTGATTTTCTATTTATCCGCACACGTCACGTCAGGTCTTCAACTTGTTATTAAGATTCTTCGATAAAATTGTTTCTTCGAGATAAAATTACGATGATATATTTTAAAATGTGTGAATTGAAGACGGTAAGAGTGACGAATTAAAAATTACAATTAATAAATATATGTTGTTTAAATATATGAGAGATTGTTTCAAGAGATATATTAAAATGTAAAGAACAAATAAGCGAGAGAGATGCAAGATATGTAGAGAATCAATCTACAATTATCTCTAGAGAAGCGTTTCTTTCCAATATAATATTTTATGTTAAAAATGTAATAATATCTAAAATGCACTTTTATAGAACGTTCAAAAAGCTAATTTCAAACGATGAAAGTTTACGCTCATAAGAAAAAATCTATTCAAATTCTGATTGTTGCGACCGCAATTTTAAAATTCTACCACATAATCGTTCGTCCACCACCTTCTTAAATAACGACTAGATACGTTTTAGAAAACTTTATAAATATTATTAAAGTAATTTTAATGCAAGAATTAATTAAAGTTATTGTTGAAACACTTTGAGCAATTGAAATTCGATAACGAGGTTTGTTTCACAGATTTCAAACAAAGTATTTTGTCATGAAAGCGTTCACACGGAATTCGGGCACAAAAGATAATTTCTTGTTTTTATTTGTAGAATCACATGAAATAATTTAATGTTTAATTTTTGGGACGATAAAAAAAAACAAAAATAATTTTTGAAAATTTTATTTCGAAAATTAGAACCCGGGAGTTGGTCGCAATGTTGACCACGTGACGGCGCCTGGACGAGTCCCGGACGGACGCCTGGAGCGTCGCGTTGCTACGATACCACTGTCGCCGCGACGCTATCGCAGTTTCAACTGAGGGGCTCCCAAACCCGGACCGGCGCCCCCCCCCCCCACCCTCCCTCCTTTCCCCTCTCCTATCTCGACAGTCGAACAGCCCGCGCAGAACTACTGGCCGGGCTGAAAACATGCGGTGGACACGCCCACTTGATCCAGATGGGAAAACAATGTTTTTCATTCGATTATCGTTTGATTTATTCTTCGAGCACGTGTTCGTTTAAACTCTTGGCGGTTTAGTTTCGCGCAGGTGTATTTATAGAAAAGAATCTGTATTTGCACCTTTGATTATATTGAACACTGTCCCTATACATGTATGTACAACCGGTGACTGCTTCAACTTCAATACCATACTTAGCTTAAATATAAGTTTTTGGTATACAAGTAATTGAGTATATATGTAAGTAGGATTAGTTTTAAGTATAAATTGTTTATTTTTTTATCAATTACACATTAAAGACTAAACATGTAACAGGGCAACCACGAACAAGGATTCTTTACTTATGTGGTTGCCGTGATTAAATGATTAAATATCTGGAAATAATATTAGTGACGGGAATAAGCTCAATATATCAGTCGGATCGTGCACTTTGTGATAAAAGCACCAAACTTTCCCCAGAGAAAGATACTGTACTAAGGATTATTTTTGAGGGCGGAGCCACGAGCTTAAGTACCTAACTTAACTTTAAGTTCAAGTTTAAGTTTCACTTTGCAGAGGTTCGGATAATAATTGTTTGAGGCTACAATATTAATTTTAGAAACACATTTATCTAAAAAAATCTGTGTATTCATGTGTGTTCAATTAGTATTAAATGTTTCAGCTACATTTGTTTTACGGTTATCTATTTATAGTTAGTTATGTAAGAAACTTGAATGACCTTCCAGTATATAAACCCCCATAACAAATAAACCGTTCTGAAATCCACGTTTACTCTGATGATATGAAATAAGCGTCATGTTTTGTTGGTGACGTTGCTTTTTATTTGAAGTTGATCCGAGCAATATATCAACAGTCGGTCTAAAACGTAGAAAAGAAAAAATAATATAATTAAAAATTAAACAGTACATATTTTGAAAGCAATAACATACGTTACCATCATTCTCATTTTTAAATTATCAGTATATTATAATAATAGTTCTTAGGTCTAACTGTCACAAACATTGTTTTTATTTTGTTTTGTAATTATTTTCCAACAGCTCATTACATTATTATTCTATTTTTCACTATCACAACCACCGCAGTTGCAAAGAGCAGTACATGCTAGGCCGGCTGCTGAACAACGACATCGTCGTGAACAAATCCTCGTTGCAAAAATATGAGACGTTAAGCCAAGTCCTTACAACCACATTTGAGAAGTTCAAGACAAATATCCTGTGTGAGTGGTAGAGTACTCCACAGTGGCTGCCAACCAATCTCAATCCTTGTCCAACCCCACTCTGCTGTATTTGGAGTTTCTGGCCGAGCACTGTCCCCACACGTATCCACCCTGATAGACCGCCCGACGTGTATGTTGCAAAAGTGCATCGTGAGTAGGAGGAATATTTTCAAGTGTTCTTGATCGCTTTACAAATAAGTCTTTGCGAGCCGCATTTACGTTATTGAGACCACTTGTGCGGTCGTATAGCAACACGACAAATCGTTCCAAGACTTCTGTAGTCTCTTCCAAGATCTGATCAGGATATGAGGATAGTTTAAAAAACGTTTCAGTTACACGTGGATATGACTTCCATGTATCCCATGCCGTTTTCTTACCTCGACCAGCAAATGCTGATACTGTGTCGCAACCAGTGAAAGCATGGAACATTGGAAGTGCTAGACATTTGGATGGTCCAAGCATTGAAGCGATTTCGTGTGCAGCTACAAATCTCGTATTCTTACCGGTACCAAAGTGGACCCAGAGCTCCTCTGCGGAGATCCTTTCTGCAAAAGAGACACACAGAACTAAAAGTCTGTGTCCACTGTGCGAACCACGACTCTCTTGTGTCCATGTTTCACAGCATGCGCAGCATGCATCAGTATTCTGGAGTCTGCTTCCTCATGAGTACACGGTGACAGGGTACGATCTTCTTCATGTGGATTTGAGCAAACAACATCTTCTCCTCTAGTACTCCAAACTTCCTTCCCTGGTATATCACGAGAACCAATGCCATCAGCCAGCAGATAAAACAGCTCTGTTTTGTTGTCTCCATCTCGTAGAAATGTTTCCCAGTTTCTAGGACTTCGTGTTGTTGGTAACACCTTCCACCCTGCTCCTTTACCTCGATTGTCTCTGTTAATGGCCTTTAAACTTTTCGCCATATACACGTCCCAAACCAAATGTACTCTGCTGGTATTTATAAGTTTAGCTTTTACAAAGAGAATAAAGTTTGAGATTACATAGTCTTGGAATTTCTTAGCGGCCTTAGGTGATAGCATGTGAACAACAGCTGCTCCATCAAAGATTTTAACATCCACTTGGGGATAACTCATTGCTGTTTCTTCGGTCTCGATCAAGGACTCCAGGCAATTGACTAAATCCGATTTCTTACCCCAACGTAGTTGCCCTAGATTTAAGAGTGCAGGAGGTGCGGCAATTGGTTCTCATGTCTAAAGAATTCTTCTAGATCTCCATCTCTTGTCTGACAACATCATTCAGTACATTCTACTGAACAGGTTACAGTCATTCTTTAGTGCAGATAATTTCATCTTGTTAGCACTCGGCATCTTCTTTGAGCATTTAATGAAAAGTCCGATTAACTTGAAATTTGAACCATCCACAAGCCTCGATGTGCATTGAAGGAGTATAGTTTTGAGGCAAAATCGTTCGAAAAGTTACAAAGTTACACCATAGTTACTGCAAAATATTTTTCTGAAACAAAATTGCGGCAAAATGTGAGATAGCCATATTTTTCTACAGATTTTCCCGGTCACGAATATGTTCGTTTTATGGCGATCTAATAAGTATTGGGAAAGTTACACAAAAGTTACTCGAAAATATTTTTCTCAAACGCTGTAACGGCAAAATGTGAGGTGGCTACATCATAGTAAATTTTTGTCCGGTCACCAATTATACTACTAATATAAACGCGATCTGATACGTATTAGAGGCAGAAATTACATTTCATAACTGTTAGTAACGGTGGTGGACCTTGTTGAAAACATGACAACGAAAATTCTTAGCAACGCACATTGCACTACATTCAACAATATCGGAAAGTATAATACCTATGGAAATTAGAAAAAATTTTGCAATGCGCATGCATGAATTATTGGTTATTGTTGTTTTTAATAGCTTAAAAAACTTTTCGTCAAAAAGTTCGTAGATATGGATGCGCTCGCTTATCAACGCGTCAAACGCCCATCGAGGGACCAAAAATTACACAATCGCAACAATTGCGTTGCCTTAAAACTTACTATATCTCTGTACATATTGCTCGGATCAACTTCAAATAAAAAGCAACGTCACCAACAAAACATGACGCTTATTTCATATCATCAGAGTAAACGTGAATTTCAGAACGGTTTATGTGTTATGAGGGTTTATATACTGGAAGGTCATTCAAGTTTCTTACATAAATAACTATAAATAGATAACCGTAAAACAAATGAAGCTGAAACATTAATAACTAATCGAACACACATGAATACACAGATTTTTTGGATAAATGTGTTTCTAAAATTAATATTGTAGCCCCAAACAATAATTATCCGAACCTCTGCAAAGTGAAACTTAAACTTGAACTTAAAGTTAAGTTAGGTACTTAAGCTCGTGGCTCCGCCCTCAAAAATGATCCTTAGTACGGTATCTTCCTCTGAGGAAAGTTTGGTGCTTTTATCACTAAGTGCACAATCATTGTGCTTAAGCCCGTCACTATATGTACCTGTAAATGTCTAATAAATTGAATTGAATTGAATTGAATTGAAAGTGGAATCGCTTAATTACTCAGTTTTCTTTCTTTCCATGTACGTTTAGTACTTTTTTTTGTTCCTTTTATTAATAAATGTAAGACAAAAACGGTTTCTGTCCTCTATATAGCTACCCCTGATTTATTTAGGTCCGCAGGTGTACACTGTACAGATGGTATACTCTGACATTGAAACATTGATGTAAGCCGGCAAAGTGCTGTATTTTCTATTTTCCTCCTTTTTACGATATTTATATAACTGCATATGATACATGTTTTAAACATACAGTAAATAAAATAAAATACATGATCAAGCATCTATCCCGGTTAGGATGCCCATTTATACTCTTTATCCCGGACATGCCCTCTTTCTGTCGTTCTAAATCTGTGTCCCGTTTTTTTTTTAAAGAAAGATAAATGCCCGGACATTTCACTATTTTGAGGGTTCAGCTAGATACAAGAATACAAAAAAAAAACTGTTCACTTCTTAAAAAAACCTTATTTATTAAATTAGCTAGATAAAGTGTGGACCCGTCTTTATAGGTTCAAGTCTCATTTGTTGCGAGAGGTCTTTAGAGAGCTATAGACAGGAATCTCGGCCTTTCCGAGACAAGCTAAGGAAAGACAATGGTGCACGCGACGTCAATAAATTGTCTGGCGGCTAGAAGCTCTACAACACCCTGACCAGCACGCGAACCCAGGACCCTTACGACTCACTCACACGTCTGGTCTCAGCTCAGCGCTGTTATTTAGCCGGACAGGCGGCAGTGAGATGTACTACTGTATTGTGTAAAGCCTGTATTACACGGTCAAACTTTTTCATCCAACTCCTTGAATTCGAAGACAAAAGCGCATCAATGAATAATTCCTATTATTGTATTTGACTACATACTGACTGTTTTTGATGCGCTTTTGTTATGACCGTGTAATGCCGGCATTACACGACTCAATACTTTCGTCAAACTTATTAAATTCAAGAACAAAAGCGAATCAAAAACAGTTCGGTTAAAAACTGCAACAATATAGCGTCTTTTAATTAATGCTTTTTTGTCCTTGAATTCAATAAGTTTGACGAAAGTATTGAATCGTGTAATGTGGGTGCTTATAGTCGATTTACAGCTACGCGTTGCGAGCGAAGCGAAGGCGCGAGCGCCAATCAGTGGCCGAGTTTGCGTGAAACTATTAACTTCTTTGGGTGAAACTCGGCCGCTGATTGGAGCTCGCGCCCTCGCTTCGCTCGCAACGCGTAGCTGTAAACGTACCATTAAGACTATGCTACCTTCAAAGGCAACGCCACAAAACGTTCGTCGCTCTATTCAGTTATTTATTATTACTTAATCGTTATTGATAACAAGACCAAGGTCTCAAGAGTGCGATACAATAAAATACAATAAATTGGACAATATACACACAATAACACATACAGAAAAAATCAGAGAAGCTACAAAGAACATAAGAACAAGTTAAAATGCCAGCAACAGTTAATGCTATTAACTTACTTCTACTAACAACTAAAGCTAATTAATCTCTTATATTCATTTAGAGACACAGTGTGGATATCAACTTCAGTGTAAACAACAGAATTGAACGTGAACTGTAAACGATTATGACATGAAAACTTTTAAATATGAATACGACTTCGAGGGACCTTGAGGGAGGGGACTTTGTAGGCAAAGATTTAATCCTCAACTTTTACAGTCAATATTTGATACATCTGTTTATATTTTTGTATACTTCTTTTTTAATAATGCATTGCAATCTTTTCGTTGTATTGTTGTAATTGTTTGATGCTATTTTAATACTAAGTTTTAGTTTATTCGAATCGTTATCAAAACAAGATTATTGTTCGTAAGAAAAACTATATGCACAGCGTAGGTGCCCTTCCATGTAGCTTTGTACATAATGAAACGACTGTTTAATGGGTTCATTTTATCAACTTGCTTCTTGTTTAGTGACTGAGGAAACTTTCGGTAACAACTTCCAGTACTGTTTGCAAGGTATCAGTTTGGTCGATCTTCAAAATAAGAGTCATTTATGCTACTTCTGAGCAGATTCTATTGTTGTTGTATGAAAGGTTTGTATGTCATATACAGTACCGTTACTTTCATGTGAAACTCTACGAAGTTTTCAACTACAATTCTAGTTAGATGATGCCTTTAGAGTAAATGTTATCCGGGGTGTATCCTTTCAAATCTATTTTCCTTTGTTAATAAGTCTTTGTATTGTGAAAGTGTATACGAATTGAATTAAATTCTGAACTAGAGTTTATAATTGAAACATTTGATAAAGTTTGACTTAATTCTCCATCTTAATTCCATATCTCGACCTAGTTTAGATAATAGTTTATCTGTGCTTGAGTGTTCAACTTTATAATGAGTTGGTTCTAGCTAAATTAGTTTTATCGGCATCTGATTGTGAAATCTAGATCAAATTTACCATTTTACAAGAAGAAAAGAAACACAAACTCATTAGTTGAAAATAAATAGTGGATTTGAATAATTATTGAAGTTGAATTGTTATGAAATCAATTTGACAAAAAAAGCATTTGTTTTTTATTTTATTTCGCGCAATCATTAAAAACATAATGGATGCAAATTGAAATTTTGTAATAGTTTTGCATGTGGCGTTTAGTTTCCATTAGCTTAGTAATTATAATGCAAATATTCAATTAATGTATATTATATTAACATTACATCAAACTTTTTGGAGGTCACGAGGGGCACGACTCCAGGTTCGGAGTAAAATTTTCAATTTCAGAAATCAATCTATCTGATGTTACTGTGGTGAACATGTAAACGATAACTTTGAGCCAACATAGCAAAGAAGAACATAATAACTAACCCCACACTGAATTCGGTTCTGGAAACTATATTTCATAGTGGTACAATAAAATACTATATTACTAAAAGGTACGAAGGAAAGTATACATTACGTGATTTTTTTTAACTTTCAGCCGTAAATCTTATGTAATTTGAAGAAAATGTACCGTAATGTCAATAAATAAATTATAAATGCAAAAAAATATGCATATATGTATTTGTTTGTATTTAATTATATATTTTTTAAATCGAAACCAGAGGTTCCCAACCTTTTCTGACTCAAAGCACTCCAAGCCTTCATTCAATAGACACGCGGCACCCTTCACACTAACGCTCACTAATTAAAAACAAATAAAAAATAAAAATAATTAATAATTTTGAAAATTAAATCGTGGTCAGATTATTAGTAAAATATGTATTCATTTGTTTTGTACGGTTGAAATGATAATGATTTTTTTTTATTTTATTATATTTTCAAAATGTTCAAAATCAAGATCTTTTTTCAATCTCAACGAAAATTTCGCGGCACCCCTAGCTAGCAGAGGTTCGCGGCACTCCGGTTGAGAATCACTGGTCTAGACCATTTAAAGTGTGAAAATGAATGCAGCGGATTATTCCAGTCCATCTGTCCGTCCAGCTCTGAGAAATGGTCCGTCTGGCTGTAAGTGTTAATTGAGCTGTCAGAATCACACCGAGCCAATCAGAAGCAGACAACTCCCTTGGCAGCGACATCAGCTTGACCGAGGTGGAGTCTGCTATGTCACTGCTGTAATGTGCTTAGTTGGCTCCAGGACATCGCCTGCCTGCCTGGGTTAGACACATAGGGCAATGGCTGGGCAAGAGGCTTTGGCCATTGCGTGGCCACGTTCACCACATACAGGCACTAACTACGGATCTGTATTACTAAAATTCTGGGCATGATGAATGGCAACATAGCAGTGACGAGTTGTACGATTCCATCATCCTTGAAGGCTTGTTGTAAAGTGCTCGCAATTTTCGCATTAATGTCTTGTTAAGATGGCATTTCCACAGATATGTATGGATGATTTATGTTTTACACGCACACGTATATGTACACTCACCCGAACACGGTCCTGTTTTCCTATTTGAAGTCAATATTTACGTATCATCGAGAGCTGCCCAAAATGTCTATGAAATTTTCTTATTTTTTTAACCCCATATAGCCCAGTATATCACAACAAAAACAAATATATGGAAAATTCATTACTTATGGATGTAATACAATAATACATTTATACCATATTATCGCATTTAAATCAAACTTAAAGAATTTTGTAAATATTTTTTATGTTTTTATCTGTAGATCCTAAAAATATATGCCACGGGTATCTTCTCACAATTTCGATTACAAAAGTTGTTCTAAAGATACAAACAGTAAACTTTCAATTCTCCTGCTCTGCTGCCGCAGGCGGTCGTCGAGTATATCTGTAAAACACTTCTCTATTACCCTCGTTACCGGTACGACAGAGATAAAGCCAGTCTGTTGGCTTGAGTATAACCAGCTATCGTGTAACATAGACTCCAAACCGTGAGACGTCACAGTGGGTAAAACAAGAAGCACCAACACAAGTATAACCACAATGGGGCCACGGCAACCCGCAACACAGCTGGGACATAGCTAACAGAGTTGACTTCACAACGTGGTCGCTCAGCTGGAAGGAAGTGTTGCATAGCTGTTCATGTTGTATCAAACGGAAAGTTCAGAATGAGTATTGACAGTTGGTACTTTTGTGACCAGGAAGACTATACGGACACGAGAATTGACGAGTGGTGATTTACCCGCCCCCTGACGTCACGAAGGAACGTGGCGCCCATAGTTGGGACAAATCTGCTAACTGTTACGCTTTCACGCGCTGAATGTACGACACTTATCTCGTTCTAGCTGTTATAATATTCACTTTTCAGGAAAAACCTATAGGAAACCGTATTAAGTTCACATATCAGTGGTCAATATCAAGGTTATTTCAAAATTATAGACCCAGTAGTTAACTTGTTATAACAATTCGCGCATCAAGAGGATAAAATGAGCAACGCGTGTTTTGTTTTTTCAACTTCAATTGGCGAAAAACTAATGATCGGATTTTGACGAGAGTTTCTTTAGCATGTGTTCCAATAATGTGAGACAATAAGCAAATAAACTTTCTACATAGAAATTGCTCAGAACGAAAATTCATAGCATGCAATAATATGCAGGGTGTAGCGGTTGGGCCTCAAAAGTAGCGGTTTTGACCGTGAAACTAAGCACCTTGCATATTAGTGCATGATATGAATTTTCGTTCTGGGCATTTTCTATCTAAAAAGTTTATTTGCTTATTGTCTCACATTATTAGTACGTATTCTTAAGAAACTCTCGTCCAAATCCGATCATTAGTTTTTCGCCAGTTGAAGTTGAAAAAATAAAACACACCTTGCTCATTTTATCCTCTTCGGTGCGTGAATTGTTATAACAAGTTAACTACTTCGTCTATAATTTTGAAATAACCTTTTTTGACCACTGGTATGTGAACTAAAAATGTTTTCCGGGATATATCTTAAAAATGAATATTATAACAGCTAGAACGAGATAAGTGTGGATGTGTTTTGCGTGGATCCGTCCGGACAGTAGGGACTTTTCCCAACTGCTAGTCACGTGACACAGTACTCGGCGCAAGGTCCGCCTATCACCACTCGTCAATTGCCGTCAGTTGAAACCGTAGACGGTTTTGCAAACGCGCGATTGCAAACGGGAAATCGTGAAAGACTAAGCCTACTCGGTTCTCATAGTAGTCATGGCACTGGGCACAACGAAATCATAATAATATTATTATACTCTTTAATTATACAAAAAGCCTTGAAGGAAGCCATTCATGCAACCAATTTTGATGTTTAACATGCTTGAATTTCATTACACGTCACTGGCAAAATTATTTCCATTTGTTTCCGTTTCTCTCGCGAATACTCATTATGAAAATTCCTTTATTGCTATGGTTGTGAAAATATATTGCTTTGAGAATTGTTTGAAGTCGAGCTAAAATTATTATTTCCCCTTGTTTTCAACCTATTTCTTTATGACGCCAAAAGAGTATTGAAATGCGAGGAACTGACGTCTACGGAATCAGGTCTCTGGGTACTTCTTCCACGCACGACTTATGCTATGACCTATTTATTGAGTTCCATCATTTCTCATTTGAAACAGGTAACTCTTGATAATACACAACAATTTTCACACGTTTTTTCGCATGTATTAGTAAAACACTGTAGTAGATCTAAAAGCAAGCTAAAGTTTCCCCAACTTAAGTAGTGTCTTACAACATAACCGAGTTTAAAAGCGCGAAATTGATTTTCTACTACTAAAGTTTTCTATCAACTACTACAAACAGCTACATTAGGGACACTGAATGACCTTGGGTTGGTTACCTGTAAAATATAAACTGTAAAGCGGAAAATTCCTTAACGAATGTAAAATATGTGAAACAAAGCCAAGAATCTATTTATTTCCGTTGAAATAGTGCACGAAAGGGGTATTAGAAGGATTTGAGATCGGTTGGAACCAGTAACGTTGGAGCTATTATAGGAGTGGAATTATCAACATAATCCACAGAGTAATATTGAAACAGTCTAAACTAATACGCCAACACTCCACTATCGAGTAAATACAGTTATCGGTAATAACTAATAATATAACACTATTGTACGGGACTACACATACAGTTCTTATCCGGTAATCACATTAAATGCAGTTGTTGGTGCAATATGTAATTGATTTAGTTTCCCTCATGGCGTTGTCAATTGTTCGTGAAATTGAATTGTCACAATTATTTGTGTTAATATTACAGAGAATGAAGTAATTTATTTCGCTCTATAAACAGAGTTTTAATTGACATCAAATTCACGCAACATCACGTTTCAGTAATATTTCCAACGTATTCAATGGTAACAGGTAATCAAATACAGTTGTTTGTGAAACTCAGAGTTTCTTTCAATGTGAATTAAATTCAGTTCACTTTAAAGCATATTATGTACACAGTATTGGATGTCAAACAAAATAACAGATATTAAACGCGAAATATGCTTTGTTCGGGTGTTCACTGGTATCACTGCTACACCAAGGGAAGTTGTTTAATATTTTAATGAGAAGTTTCAAATGGAAAAATATATCTGAGTATAATTAAAACTCAATCCGAAGCTACAAGTCAATATTTGTATGTAGGATTAAGGCTGTTTTATCAACGCGTTACTTAAATAGACAAGATAAATAAAATAAATGTTATTTTTAGGCAAGGAGTTTGGAAATATTGTTAGTAAATACAAGTATTTTATAATTTTAGCTAGATAATAAGCTAGCTACTCAATAAAAAACCGAAACGTACAACAGATAAACGGTAAATATTCTGAAACCCAGCGCAGGTTTTATCAGTATTTTTCTTTTTGTATACATTTGTGAATAGTAAACCTATCTCTTCACCAAATTTCAAATGTTTGGGTTATTGCTGCCAATTGCTGCCCAATGATTATTACAATGCTGTTGCATCCACCTTTAACTGAGATTGAGACAAACTAAAGTAAGAGTGTGTTTTCTATGATGACATTTATATTACATTGAAAGTTAAACTCTGCATGACCCGTCAAATTAGTGCAATTAATTAAATACTTAATCGAATTATATTTAATGTTATCATTAATTTAAATAAAATCGTTTATTTAAAATAATAAATAAACAATTCTAAATCAACCAAAACAAGTAAATCTAGAAATAAACCATACAGTGACCAAATTTAAAATGTCTTCTAAATGGTACGCATCCCACCGCAGCCTTTCATTCTATTTCCATGTTATTAGCTAAGGCCACGAGCGAAACTAGGGCCGGTCTTACAATCTTCTAATAAGAAAGTTATTTCTAGCAATTAAGCTATTTGGAGGATTTCAAGGGATTATATTGTTCGTTGCCATGGAGAAAACAAGCTATTCGACGAATATCTTGCTTTCTCCATGGCAACGACCAATCAAAACCCTTGAAATCCTCCAAATAGCTTAATTGCTACAAATAACTTTCTTATTGGGAGATTATAAGACCGGCCCTTCTCACAGATCGGAACCGATGTTCGGCAAGTGGGTAGTAGAGCGAGCCGCCTGTTGCTAGGATGCGCAGTAGACCATAGCGCACGTCCATCCACCAGGAGCTGGTAACCATGGCAACATCACAACATCGCGTTGCTAGGCGACCACGTAAACACATCTCGTGCGCATCACATTATAATTATATACATCAATGAATTGGGCGGGATGCGGACTTGCCGGGGGCTATTCGGAAATATGATAAAACTTCTTCTACGCAACAAAGCAGAGATTTGACAAATGACGATATGGAGGCTGGGACGGAGTTGGGATATAACAAAATGTATTTTTTTGTTTCTGAGGTAATGGTTGATCCTTTATGACTTTGCGGGCTTCTCCAACATGTAATAGATAGATGGTACGTATTTACCAACCAATGTATGAACAATATTGTATCTGTTTGAGAATAAAAATGATCTGAAATCTAAATCTAATCTAAATCTATTGTAGTTGATCTGGTATCCATACCAATAACACAAGTCCAATATGGAAGTAGACGTGAGATTCAATTCCCTTTCAAATACAAAACTGAAACGATTGGAGAGAAGTATTTATCGATTTCTTTTTAAATTGTGTTAATTTTCATAAAAATAACGCACATACAAAATTTAAATAATTATTGGCATATGTATTTATAAAAATATATGAATTATAATTACGTTAAAATAAAACGATGCAACACACGAGTATTTGCATGTTGTGATTTAAGGAAAACCTAAATAAAACCCTTCATTTAGAATTGCCGATGAGTGGAGTCAAACTGGCGACTGCCCCAAATTAGAGTCTCACGTGTAAACCCCTGAACCACCTCTATCGGTTAACGTGGATAGTAAAAGTTCAAAACTAAACGTTAACTATATTATCACGTATAGTATTTAATTATCTGCAAGTAAAATTGTTTTACTGAATATCCTGTATGTTTTCTCAAGAAAAACATCTTCCTTGGTAGAATCCCTGGCTAGAATATGGCAAAATAAAACAAACGCAAATCTTGTGACCTAGAACTTGATTCAATAATATACATTTAGCGATTTGTTCACCAGTAATAATATATCTACGTTTCTCTAGCGGTTACAAGGGAGATTTAAAGATTGCGCCATACAACACAGTATCTAATTTACTAGAAACTAGCACAGATTCAAAACATGTAACACGTTATATCATTATATTGGAAATATATTTATGCTGATCACGCAACCTGCATGCGCCGAGTTGTAAAATCATGTACGGTGTTCGACGTTCTGTAGCTGATTTATGAAGCAAGTAGTTACGATAACGGTAGGGAATATAAAGTACATTCACTGGAAATAATTTAATAATATTCCGCATGTATAGTATTACTAATGTATCTTTATTGCCAATTTTGTACAATTCTTTCGTTCTTTCTGCGTTTGAAAAGTGAAATATTAAAAATTGAATCTAATTTACACCGGTCGTGATATTAAGGATAGCCGCTAGAAACCGGCAGATTCTCATCCCCTCCAAAATCCACCTCCCCCCTTTCTCCTCCCCTAACGCTCTCTTCGAGCAGATGATTTTTCCAATCAAGAGAGGAATTTCCAAGCAAGGTACATCATTATCGCTCTGGGCCCCATTGTAATCAAAATAATGAACGTTGTTAGGTGGGAAATTCAAACACATGTAGGCTGAACGAGAGAGAAAGAAAGGAAGAGAGATAACAAAGATAATGACGTCGTTCAAAAAAAATATCTATACAAAAATGTGTTAAACATTTTCACTACATTTACAGTGAGTGAGGTTATTAAACACACTAATACAGCATACATGGTTTTCTAATATATTTTGTTAATTCAGTCACATTTTGCATGTTTATTTAAACGTGCCAGCCATGTTTGTGAACGATTGCCTGAGGCGTCTGACGAAATTTATCTCAATTCATCTTGTTGTTTTTACTCGACACCTCACGTAACAGACAGACGCATTCGTCAACATAAAATGGCGCTATCCTGTGAATATATTACTACTAGAGTACAGTAGTACACAAAAAGCTTAAAAACGAAACTCACCAAATTGTTGACTATTTCTTTTTTCAGATGTAAATCATAATTATAAACAACGTTTGAATGTCTGCAATCACGGAATAAACTAAAAACTCGGTTCAAATTTTCTACCCGGCACCTCCACCAAAAATACCATTGGAATTAAAATCGAGTTTAAACCCACTTATTTCTCTAGCTAATCAAGAAAACGAGTTGTATTTTTGAATATTAATGGTTCAGGTAATTGAATATAAAAACATACTGGTGCGTAGCCTACTCCTTTTTTTATATTACCATTTTGAAAATAGTGAAATTCTGTCAGAAGAAATAAGACATAATTTCTGTCGATAGTAAAAAACTAAAAACCCTTCCACAGCCCACCTGCTAACGAAGAGAAGGTATGTTCTAAATAAGACTGAAGCCCATCTATTGAGCTATGAACAGTATTTGACTAATGCAAAATGACAGCATTTTAGTGATATAACATATTAGTAATATGTTTTAAATTAGTGGAAATATTTGGACACAATGTGGATAGAAATTCATTTCACACAAGTCAATTTGACAATTATCTGCAAGTACAACATATTTACACAGTTTAACAAACAGATTTCGTTGAATGCATTCAAAACAATAATTATCATATTGAACATGACACAAATACTAGTCATTTCAACAGTACAATAATACAAGATTTTTGTTATATGATAATAAAGAGGAACGTGATCTAAACTTTGGGAATGCGTGTGTTTTAAATTTAAAATTCCACGAACAGCTTTCATGTCTACCTAGGAGAGGATCCTACCATAATTTCCATAGCCATCCTTATAAAGTTCGACGAGTAAAGACTTCGAGTTTCAAACTTGAAACTTCGAACCTGAACACGAACTGTGGAGAAATCATGTATTAATGTATTTCGACAGAAAACCTTCCGTTCGCTTATACCGGTGTTTATGTTAAGTAATTGCTCGTGAACCGAAGACAAGGTTGTGATGTTTTATTCATAGTCGAAGCCCATTTAAAAATACAGCTTTGTTCGTTCTATGCTCAGTCCTGAGGGCTGGTTCTATGTTAATCTACGGTTTGTCGAGAAATTATTCAATGTTTTCAATGGTGTTGTTCATTTCGCGTTGCAAAACAGCAGGAAAACAATTCCTTGTTGTAAATACAAACATAATATTATCTCAATCTGGATGTGTTTATCCAAGCGTGAAGTTATTTTTTTAAAAGTCTTTACTAATTAGTATTTAAATTTATGTTCAGATGAAATCAGCGGAAACAACTGATGAATATACAATCAAAATACACCCAATTAGTGCATTTGGATTGTTTGTAGGTGCAAATAGGTTTATAAACAAATGCTTTAGAGAATGTTTATATTTTTGAAAAGTTACATTGCCTATTGAATAAATTCAAGAAGTAACATTGGTAGATTTAAAAGATTGTTTTTAAATTTTGAGACCTCACCTGTATGGGGGTTACCATTTTTAACTTTAAAACTTAAATTTATTCTTCATAGTGATATTCAAAATTATGTTGTGGCAACACCTTTTGATAACGAAGTTATCAAAAGGTTGATACTAGTTTTGTTGATACTAGTTTTCTCCGCAACAGTATATAGAAATTAAAATTAATATTATATGATCTTTGTAAATTTAACCTACCGATGCAATTTATAGAATTTGGAAGAGGAATAAATATATTCATAACATTTTATTTATTAATAAAATGAAATAAAGACACGTTAGTGTTTGTGATGCTGGTTTGGATATAATTTATGGTTATCAATTGCTTTTTAATCAAAAGCAAAACAACGTACCAGGTATAAGTTTCTTTTGTTTGACGTGCGCAGTTGTACGAGCGTAATTTACATAAATCTAAAATCTACGAATGAACAGTGAAACAGAAAAAAGCAATTTGCATTTTAAATTTCTGAAAGCAACGAGCTTCTATGGCCGTTAGTTTCAGCTGTTATTTCATCAGGAAAAAAACTTAAATTTTTCATTATCCACGTTTGCTTCTTTAGTCGGTCGTACTAGAATTAGCTTAGTCCTTATTGGAATTAGCTTAGTCCTTAGTGGAAGCGGGCTGGACTTAATGTAGAGGTTACGGCTTCGTTTCTGTACACCGACAATTCTCGCCAGTTATAATTGGCGAATGTAATTGAGAAAACAGCACTTGGCATTTCTATTGAACAACTATAATATCTAGTTATAATTAGTAAGTCCTGTATAGCGAGTCACATGAAGATAATGACGATATTTGCCTTACAGTATGTATAACTATTAAATATAAGTATTACCCCCCCCCCCCCCCCCATGGTATGTAAAACCTTCGTTTCGTTACATTTTGTCGAACGAACAAAGCAATTTCATAACCAAAAAGATTAACCTTATGTATGTATTGTCTTCCCTGCTCAGTGTGTTTTGAATAGTTACAATAAAATGGGTTTTTTACAAAATAAAACAATTTAGCAACAAGCAGATATGGCAAAATTTAACAATAAAGAGAAATGTGAAACGACGAAATCGGAAAGAACAAACTAAACTTGAAAGTGCCGTTGAATTTTTAGAGTTGATAGTTTAAATGCATACACACATAATCAAATCGAGGAAAAATACAGAGTGCATGATAGTAAAACCTTAAAAATTTGAGTGGCCTAGTACGAAAAGCGTGATTAAAGAAAATAAAAACATATTAGTTGAATGTTTAGAACCAAAAATGTCAAACACTAAAAAGCGTAACAGAAAGAAATAAATACCAAATACTGTTACTATTTCAAAATATGTAATACTATACAATTATATTATATTCTTTGTTTCATAAATGGTTCCTTATTACACAATCCAAACAAGATGGCGTCTCAACTAGGTTAAGAGTCTCCTAGTCATTGCACAACAAGGTGGTGTAATCACTATATTTATATATCCAACCCAGCCGGTTTATGGTCCCATTACTGGGCGCCCTGAATAGGATCATACCTGTAATAAACCAAGGATCACGAAGGTGCTTGGCATTATATCACAGGCTGGGAGAATAAAGGTAATAAAGACACGTGACTGAAATCACTTCCGTTTGACCTTGAAGATGTAACGAGGGGATTCACTGCGGAGTTGCGAAGAACTATTACTGCTTTGCGCAGTAGGGTTAGAAAGCATTCATTTTGACTTCTATACAAATGCCTTTCCAAACAAGTTGGTTATCAAATGAGGGAATTGCTATATCTATATTAATTTTGTGCATCAGCCGGACATAGGAAAAACAAAGCTAAAATTATTGTAAAAAACTCTTTTTACTTTTGAAAATTGTTTTTATTCATACAAAAGTTCTAGAATGGATTGTTTCGTAAAATATTCCTCAACAATTTAAAGATCTTTGAAAACTATTAAACGCACGTATACGGTAAACATTAAACCGATAAATTTGAGCATTAATCATACAAATTGTAGTAGCTCCAGTATTTTGATACTCTTATGCGCTCATTTTTTATCCGACATGATATGGTCACATCAACGTATTTTGCATATTGATTCGTGAATTTAATTTTGCCAAAAAATAAGACGGAGATGGAAGGATGGCGGTTAGAGGAAATACATGTTCTGTCCGACCATTGATTTACTTATGTCGGCTAGCGTGCATGCCATCCTAACATTCTGAATATGCTAATAGTAATAACATGTTAATGACGGTAGTAACTGTCCGACATTATACTTCCTTGTCTGTATTTGATAGTGACAATAACAATAACAATAAACAAGCAAGTTCAAGGGATCCCTAGTCCGTGCCAAATATGCAAATATAATTCCACACGAAGTCAACCCAAAGACCTTAATATTAACATAACGGTTAAGAGAGGAAACTGTGACAATTTAGCAATATAATTGTGGCGACATGAAAACAACGCTGCCACGCGGACAGGCTCTAGTTAAACTTGAATCACAGCCTGGTAGGGTTTAATCAGAAATTAAGGACCTATAGATGGCTGTGTTTTAATAAATAGTTTTACAATGTACAGTTGTTATTGTCACTATTTTAAGGGCCTGTTTTACAATCTTCTAGTAAAAAGTTATTTGTAGCAATAAAGCTATTTGGAGGATTTCAAGGGCTTTGATTGGTCGTTGCCATGGAGAAAACAAGCTATTCGACGAATAAGTAGTTATTGGGACATTGTAAGACTGGACCTAAGGCTGCTAGCATCATATCTAGAATCATCGCCAATAAATACGGTGATTTGATTATTATGTTGTTTGATTAAATTGTTAAGAGTTTAACGACGTACTTGACAACTAGGTCATATGACGTCGGGGGTTATTGGAAGAAAGGGACAATTAAGAGGACTAATATTTAAAAAAGTTAAGGTTAGAATAAGAAAAAAAGGGGGCAACATTTTCCCACCTCTTATTATCAGCAAAGGTACACCCTGGGTAAAATTCTACCCTGGGCCCAGACGGGGGTCCATACTTTAGTAAACATTAAAAAATGAGAAAAGTAGGAAAATGAGGAGGAGGACTAATATTTAAAGGAGTTGAGGAGAGGATAAGGACAGAGGGAGCTCATTTTCTCGCCTCTTACGGTAAGCAGAAGTACACCCTAGGTAACACTCTATCCTGGTCCTAGAAGGGAGTACCTCTAGTACATCTTACAAGGTCCCCTACGATCACATACCGAGCTTACAAGTACGAGACGAAGGATACAGCTCCATGCATGACAATCTAGTTATGTTGCTACTCGCGCCACCACAATCCACAACTCTGCAACACAAAACATTTACAATAAATGGAGACGCTAACGACGTGTTTGCGTTCCTCTTCTCGCGTCGTTGCCGAAACGTCGAGACAAAACGACGAGATATCTGACTGTGCAAGTTTATGGTCAACCGATTCGTGTTTTGTTTCGCAAGGTAAACCTGTTTTGGATAAACACGTCTTCCTCAAAGTCGCGCTTTTCAAATGAATAATTATGTATGATATGTTTCGTTTTTGAAATATAGATCTTTGATTGGTTATTGATCAATCGTCGATGGTGTTCGGAACCTACGGGGTTGGTTTAGTCACTTTAAATTGAAGTCTCCCACTGAAAATCAGTTTTGTTACTGAGTGTGTAGACTGTAAATGTGAATTTACATATTTATTTATGAAATGTTATCAAGTTTAGCAAATAAACAAGACATTGGTATATAAATAAGTTGAGTGTATAGATGCAACGAAATGTGTTGTAGTTGTCAGTAGTTATGTCATAGTCTAGTGACTTTTTAAACTCTGTTCATGCTTGAGAACGACGTAATGTATAATGTATAACGGTATTTCCTCTCCTCCTTGCCACCAACGCTCGTTATAGGTAAGACTGCTCGCGAGCAAGTAATGCAGTCCACCGCGATATATTATAAAATAATCACCAAAAATTAATATTAAAATGGATTGTGTATTTTATAGGTTACTTAAAATTGCCAGATTTAGAGAACCCGTCTGAAAATTAAAATGATAAACCCAGTCTAAATTTGGCATGTTTCAAGTTTTTTTTTAAATACTTACTTAATTTTGTATCAACTTTTCGTGATACTTTGTCTCAGAGTCAATTCAATTTACATTCATTTTTGAACTTATTTGAAGATTTTGATAAAGTACTAGCTCACAAAATCTCAGATTATTAACATTGATCATCATGTTAACGACACAAACAAAAACGTAACGTTCACTTACTTTTGTTCGGTTTGTATTAAACACTCTTTACACGACCACAGATTCATCAATGATAATATTGGGATCAAGAAGATATTTCATCTAACTGACATATCTGGAACACCAAGATTCCTTCGAAATAGACGTCTCATGTTGGTTTAGAACACCATTGCCAACTTGTGAAAGATAAAGATACCCCCTCATCAACCACAATATCGAGATAGGGACGATTTTTCATCTGATGACATATCTAGAGCAACAACGTTATTTCTAAATACATTTTGTCATTTTGATATTGATTCCGTCTTACCGATAAAGGTAACTCTGCGAAAAAGCGCGATTCTCTAATTTCGAGTTTTTCAAAAGATGAATGCTGCGGAGTCCTATAATACAGCCACCGTACATTCCTTCCCAAATATCTAAACAAACTTATGTTGTAGTTATAGATGCTTGAAGATGGAAACAACATACAATGTTGGTTATCGCTGCAACACCTATACCATCATAACATGTATTACGTAAAATCGATGGTTGTAGAATAAGGTCTCGCAGGCCTCCATGCCTCCTCTAATAAAGACTTAATCCCCACGTCTATCTCACACTCTCTCTTATCTCTACTGCATCAATTTAAATCAAAGATATAAGAAGTCCATAGCAATCTTTTTATAACGTGTTGAAAGACAAAGAAGAAACTACCCTCGATTTATATTTCTCGGCGACTGTACCCAGAATGTTTCTATTTTTATTTATAACATATTTTGTTGTAAACATGTTATTACTTATTATGTTAAGTTTTTATTGACAAAAAAGTTTTTGTTTAACAAATAGGAATTTGCAATATTCTCTATACTTTCCTTGAAGTTGTAATTAGATTTCTTAAAACACATTATGAGAATAATATTGATAAGTAATTAATGCACTCTAAAAAGTCATTATGATAGCAATGTATGTTCACGTTATTTTATATGATTGATCGGTTCCGGTCTTGTCCATTTAAGTAGCCGATTAAATAAATCAATGGGTAAAAACATAATATTTTATCTTGAAAAATGAACAAATAAACTTCGAAAGAAAATAATAAATAAGTCATGAAGCAATCACTTTTAGTGTATCATCCAATACAGATTTGTAACAGTCTCGTGGAACGCTAACCATGTTTAAAACATAATAATCAGTAAAAAGTGTATTTTTACTTCCAGTTACTTCCAAGCAATTACATTGAACTTTACAATAGATTCGTATTTGTTGATTTCTATTGCAAGTAAAAAACCAATCAAAATGGCTGCCAAGCTAATGGAAATTAACAATCACGTATATGATAAATACAGTTGTGTGACAGCCAATTTATTTTTTCCACAAATTGATGTACACAATTTAAAATGACATTACAACGTCGTTAAAAATAGAGTGAAGTTTGATACGGTCAGGTATAATTTAGCTTTTGTCGAAGAGTTACGGGTTGAATATATAATTTACCCCTTAGGTTGCCCAAAGGTATGAAAACCGTTTCAGCGAATGTCACCCTTGGGGCTTGTCAACTCCCCAGAGGAATATTAATTCTGTTCTAAATATTTTCAAGCCAAGGGTTCATATTCAGAATTCATGGCAATGCAAACTCACCCTGTAAATTAATTCTTAAGTGAGTAATGCGATGTCGAACCAACATTTAGCGAGAGTTAACGCATGCGTACTGCGACATACCTAGGTATGTGAGATTTGATTACACAGGGTTTCTGACGACGAGGCCAATGAAGTGTTGTTTGGTTGAGTTGGGGAACGAGCGGTTGGCGTCGTTAAATGATAGAATATGCTAATTTCTCGACAATTGTTTCCTACTTTTGTATGGTATAGTCTGGTGAAATGCATGTTTCAATTTGACTAAATATTTTTCCTGAAATAAACACATACAAAGTGTAAATACAGAATCGCATTGTAAAATGTTCAAACAATAAAACAATATTGAGCCTCACATTCAATATCATGTTGTAAACTCATTTTGCCACTAGTCCTGGATGCAAAACATGTGATTATTGTAAATGTTTGTACCCTATATAATTTCACCTCATGTGCATTAATATTATCAAGCTGGAGATGAAATGTATCTCTGATGGTTATCGATGTACAAATTAAATATTGATATTTTGCGAGGCGCTAAAGAAGCCAATGAAACATCAGAGAACATTATTAAAGCCACGTAATGCACAATTATATTCCCTGGTACCAAACAGTCGTAATGGTGGATAAATGTATGACAGAAATTGTATTAATTTTGTTTTACAATTCAATTTTTAATTTGGTTTGCTCTTATTCCAGAACCAGTAACAACGTAAGTTTGTTTAGTTGTTTAATGTTCACTTGAATTTTTATGGTAAATTCTAATCCACTGGTCGTTGCCATGTTTAAATACAACAATGTTTCCGAAAAGAACATTTTAACTGGCCACTAAAATACTGATCTTTTACAACGCAATATAAAGAGTAAAGCACGTGTATCATTTGGGGTAAGTGTACAAGAGAAGAGGAAAAGCCAGTTCATTTATTTTACAGGTAACTTTGTTTCTGTTCTTCCCCTCACCCCCCCCCCTCACCGCCTCAACGAAACGAGTAGGCGCTAACGATGCATGTTCTCGAGTCTCCCTCGCTATGTAAATCTAATCAGCGAGACTCACACAATATGGATCCATCCCCTTCAACCCTTCAACCGTCACTACGAGTGTGCGACCCAAATAGCTTGACAAGTGTGAGGAAATGTTTTTGTCTCACATCTTTCAAATTACATTATAAATACAAACATTTGGGATGATGCTGTGCTAGATGACCATTGAGCCACTATCTCAAACTCATCAAGTTTTGTTTTGCGGAATTTATTGAAAAAAAAAACGCATTATTTCCTTTTCTCCGTCAGTATTTTCATTTGGGTGTATTCTGTATTTCATGCATAACGTATCCTGAATCATCTGCTCCACTTGATTTAATCTCGGTTTACTCTATTTCCCTTCTACTCTCCATCAAATAATATTCTTCTTTGTATTCATTGAGGCCTCAAAACATGCCCATCAAAATGATACTTTGTTTCATCAAAACTTCCCAAACATTCTTTTTTACTATTTCATTTAAGTACTACTTAGTTGGTTTATAGATCAGAGAGACATTAACGTTCTCTGAAAACATCAAATATGAAATGTAGGTCTCTTAAAACAACTTCGGTAATGCTTTCGCCATCAATCAATGACGTGTTTACGGTCTCGGCCAACCCGTACAGGTATCTGAATTAGCCACGGTCGCTGGTTGGCTGCCGCTCACCCAGCCGTTACGGAAGCATTACCGAAGATGTTGTACGACGAGTATAACACCAGTTATACGCTGACAAACGACGAAGGGTATGATTTTTCCTCCACCCTGTATATTATCTTTACTTCTGCGTTTAATTATTCAACAGCGTAGAACTCTTACTCGAGATTACATTCAGCCGTTTCCAAAAGAATGTATCGGCTTCTCTTGCATTTCGCAAATTAATACAAAATGAAAGAAATCTGCTTTTGATGAAAGTAATCATTCGTTTCTTACTAATCTAAGCTCGTTCCTACATTATTACAAAAGTCTGCTTTTCATCTGAGTAGCTCAGCTTTGAGACAAAGGTTATACAATATTTATGAAAGGCTGATATTTGAAAAAATATAAGTGAAATTTTAAATGAAGGTTTTACAAACAATTTTATATTGACTTTATTTCAAAATTCTCATTAACTATTCTATGGCCTGCAGTTATTCCCGTAGGGAGTTTAAAACTCAACTTTCCTTCTTTGAAAAGACATACAATTAATCAAAATGTTGTTCATTACAACAACAAAACCATTCAACTTTTACATTATTTAATATAGATGGTTATTTTTGTACAGGAGTCACAGAAAATACAACTAAAATATCAATTGACGGTATCTATAGTTATTAGTAGACCGCTTTTGTTAAAAACTGATATACTTGGATATTCTTAGCACTTCAATTATTACAATTTTCTTATCCAAAGTTGTATTTATTAAATTTTCTGCCAGTTATAAAAAAAACAAAAACTCTTTTTATTCTCTCTACCTGTACACGTTCTGATTTCCTGACCTCTCTTTTCTCAGTACAGAAACAGGTAAAAATAATTACCTTTAACATTTTGTCATTTCATTAAAAAAAGACTACTCGACAGGATTTAAAATCCAGGAGCTTCGTATCACATTAAGTCGGAATAAATCCACAACACCAGGCAACGTACACAACCACTTCTGCGGGGGTTTGTTTGCCGTATAAAACAACGAGAAAGGGTGGATTTCTGGAAACGCTTAATCCCTTAACAACACCGTCAGCTATTCCTACTGTGTAGTGATACTCCGAATGGCTAAGCCTTGGTTTCCATTGTCATCACGAATTATTTCAACAAAATAAAAACCCACTCGGGAGAAAATGCCAGTGAAACTTTTGTGTTGTGCAAGTCTCAAGCTAACTGTCAGCTTGAATTGTTGCTTCGAAACTTTTAATAGAATTTTAACTGGAAATTATAAGCTTTAACAGTTTTTTTTTTTTTTTTTTTTTAGGGAGACGTTAAACTTTTCTATTGGTTGGTGAAGAGTTTCTTTGTGTGGCTGTGTAGCCGGTAATTGGAGAGTAACTCCTGAGAGTTTCCAACATGTCCTGGGGCAGAAGTACTTCAGTGCAATATAGACTTATAACGGTCGGTTGCTGATGTGTTGTTTACTGTGTATCACTCCATAGAATTCGCAGTCTAGCCAAGATAAAATTATAAACATTAGTCTAAATTTATTACAGTTTCAATGATTCGTGTTTAGATAGAAAAATTCTTGATTCATTGTTTTTCTTTTTTACGAGGAGCTGCATTTCTATCAAAAGATTGAATTTAATTTTGGAATTTCGCACTGAATTAGAGCCAGCATCAAATATTGTAATTTAGAACATCATTGAAATAATTTTAATAGTAGGACAGAATAAACCCTGTTAAAGTCGTACTATTGAAACCCGTGGTTCAGCAACGATTTAGTAGGAACTATGTGTTTTAACCTCACGAAAAACCATTTGAATTATCTCAGAAAACAAGAAGAAAAAGATGCAGTTCTATTCGCACTTTTAAGCTGAGAGCCCGACCTAAGTTCGGTTTCTCGTTCTACCCGACGAAGATAGATGACGAAAAAAGAGAGGGCGGGTAAGGGCGTGTCCCGACTAAAATACAGCGTGAGTGTTCTCATTTAGACTCTTTCCGTGTGGTTATTAGCTTCTGTGTTACTGAACGCAGACATCATTAACTTCCAACCTTTCCAGTACCCCAAGTATAACTCTTTTATTGACAGCAACTAAACTTCTATGACCATTGTCACATTAAAAAGACCGATTTACAATTGAAATAAGAGTTGCAACAAGAAACAGTGAAATAATGAAATAACAAGCAACTGGTTCACAAACCGACGACTATTTGTTTATTTCAGTATTCAAAGCAGCGCCTTAAAAGTGTACTTACTATCATTGACTATAAAACAGAAAAATATCTTGTGTCACTGTTTTTGTCTTTACTTCCGTAGTTAACCTTCTAGTATGGATCTTCTGCGTTCTGATTGGTTCGTTATAAGGTGCATCATGGGAAGTTGAAATAAGAAATTGAATTGATTCAATTCTTATGACCATTACAATCCACTGTGACAGTTGTGAACCACAGCATTGTTATTGCATGTTCCAATTCGCTTAATTCTTATTGCTATTTCACTATTTCAACTCTTATTTCAATTGTGAATCGATTTACAGCAAAATCAACAATAATAATGAAAATATGCTTTCTACTATATGTCTATTACAATGACAAAAGTAGATGTTAATCATTATTAGAACGTTTTAAAAGAAAATGGAAAAATTCAAAAAGAAATTATTCAAAAAGTCCGTAAAATAATACCAAACACCGGTTGGCTGATTATTCTTGGAAGTTAAAACCGTCCCTTAGTCGTTTGCATATTTCCTCCCTTATCTCATCGCATACAAACTCGTTACACAACACGACACTCGCTGCATTTAGACGACCGCTCGGGCGGCCTTGAGTTATCCGCACGCACGCACCGCGCTCGCCCCTAAATAGGGGTAGATACTGGACGCTCGCAACGCGCGCCCCTAAATAGGGGTAGATACTGGCCGGTCATTGCCGGGAGATTAGAATCCTGACTATGTTAGTCCATGCATTAGTCCTAACGTCTTTATTAGACTGTGACAATGTCTTGATATACACAAATAAACTTAACGTAGACTTCATTCACTGACGCAATACTCGTATTACGGGTCAGTTCATAACATGTTCCAACAAGATGATTTGACTTGACTCTTGATTTTTTGATGACTTTAGACGCAGACTCATATTTATTTCTATAAGTTGTAAGTCAAAGCAATTGTGCCAGAAAATAACTATGAATCTTTGTTAAAACCTCCAACGCAAACGTTCGTTTTGGGCACCAATCCGGTGACTAATCAAATACTTATTGAAATTATTCTGAAAAAGTGTTTGTTGAATTGTGGAAATCGGATGTTCGTGATAAGATAAGCGTACAACTTGTATCATTTTTTATTTTCAACAATGTTGCAAGTAAACATCCGTATCGCGATAAACGAAGAAAGAAAAGTTAAGAATACTATTTTCAATACTTTAAATTTGTATTTTCATAAGACCTAGAGCAAACTTTATTTGTAAAAACAAATTAAAAATTCAATACACTTGTCGTAGCTGAAATATTTACTTGAATTCAAACTTTTACGTTATTTACCATCAATCACGAATATTTCATGTAAATGGGTTGTGAACTTTGTGAAACTTGAACTAAATTATTTAAATTCACTCAATCCGATAAATCTGACGAACACGAATGTTTGATCTCGTTTTGTTAAACCGGAACATTCCGTTATCGGGATATCTTGTTGGGAATGTTAATCTTATCTCCAAAGTAGAATTTCTCTCTAAGATACGAGTTGTTGACAATACAACTGATGCCATCGCGGCACGATTCATTTATGAGCTATCACAATGAGTTTCCTCTGATCATGCAGAACAACTCACTTGCTATCACTATTAATAATTATATAGAATTTAGAAAATATACAATATTCTATACTATTCAAATATATGTTCTTGAGATAATTGTTAATAATAACAACCTTTATTCGTTATTTGCAGCCGAAGCTGTTGCCACATGACCCATATCAAAACGAAAATCGTAACAAATTACACTTAATAAAATTCATATATAAACTAAACATAATTACGAATGCAAATGGTACCTAAATATAAAAATAGACTACCGTAATACGCATCGAACAATTTTAGCAGTGAGACTCGATGGCATAGCACATCACTTGCTATCTCTATTAATAAAAGAGAAAATATACAATATTCTGTGTGATTCAAATTTATGTCCTGGAGATGATTTGTCAATTACTTCTATAAGCAGGAACACATGCATCATCTACGTTTGCAGATGATATTTTACATGATATTTTGAGAATCCAACAAAGTCTCCCTAGTATATGTAAAAGATCAAAGAGTGAACATGCTTTCATAACAAATTAAACCTTTGTTAAGTCTCCTTGTCTTGCAACGTGTCTCCTGATATTCAGCTTATTATCATTAAAAATTCTCACTCTTTATAATTAAACACTTGCTGACGTCAGTATAGTTCAATGTATTTTTGTCTAAAAATAAATTTATTTGTCCTAAATATAAAAATACTATTATCTTCAGCCTTAATCGTATTTTTATTAGTATAATTAACGAAATGGAAGCTCAAAGATCCTATTTCATTCCTAACGCGCTCTCTCACTCTCACACTCTAGTGTTTTTGTCTCAGCCAGAGTTGATATTTGCACCTCCCCTCAATAAATCACAGCGATCATGTATCACTGCAGAAGGTCACTTGAACCACAGGTCAGTCAACATTCATCAATTTAAGACTTTCTTAGAGAATCCTTCTTTTTTTTTAAATATCTTATCTATTTTCCCCTCATTTCTTGACGTCTGTAATCTCTTGAAGTTGATAAATGTCCAATACAGCGAATGTAAGCTTCTTTGGATGCTACAGAACCTTTCAAATAAGATTGTTATGTTCTTCAATGGAAACTCTTACATGTAATGCGATTAACTTGTTTGTAGGAACCTAGTTCCAAGTGAATTAAACGAGCCCAATGCAGTAATAGGTTTTTAAATTTAAACCCATTAGTTTCTCGTATAAGTATAGTATTTGTTCGGAAGTTCATCTAAAGAATAAAATCCGATTAAAGTCAGTTCAAAGCTCTCTTGTGTTTTTATCAATACTTTTACGTCATATTCCGTTAGCGACAGCAATATCAAGAGTATTCTGCCTCCGAACCTAATAATGCTCACATGTATCCAAACTATCCTAATTCCCATCTTTCCTTATCTCATAATATAGTATAAATGTTACATAAAACTTGTGTAATTAATTATTATGGGTAAACAATCATCTTGAGTAGCCAATTCAATAGTTTATAATTAATAATCATGTTCAGTAAGAGATACATATATACAATACCATTTTGTGTCGAATAGTTGACGCCTATACTACGCCTGATTTGCTTATTCTGGTAAATAAGGAAGTTTAAGTTTAATTACGTTTTAATATGATTACTTTTATATTTATTACGTAACATATTATTTACATGAACCAAACAGTCAATGATAAACAACTGCACCGGATAACATATTTAGTAGTTAATTTGTAATTCTTGCAGAATTAATTTCGTACCAACATAAATATCATATTTCCAAGCTATTCGCTAATTCCAGCGTAATTAAATTCCTCTTAAACTAATCGGAAACGTGATATTCTTGCAATAATAAACTTAGAGTTGTGCTCCTCTAAACACTTGCTTGAGATAGTTTGTGTTTACGAGTGAAACCCAACTCTCTTGCCGGTTAGGAAGTGAAATATGAACGAGACTGCTCTCTTGCGGCGAGCGTGTGCACTACGACGAGCGTCGAGCCCCGTGGCGCTATCACTCGGCGACGCCTCCAAGTAAAAATACGGTCCGTGGAAACTATTTAGAGAGATGTGTCAAATGCAAGTACTACGCAACCGGGAATTACAAAGATGGAATTCATAGTCGGCCCCTACACCTAGGGGCGCCCATTGTTCTAATGTAGATTCAGTTCCATTACTTCTTGGCTTAGGAATAAGTAAACGGTGACTTTGGGCCGTCCTAACAACGAAGCACTCAATAAATTCAAAGTTTTTCTGAATCGGCCTTGTTGATTCTGGCATTTGTCCGCAGGTGTTCGCACTGTCCAATCACTGATTCATATGTTTCGTATTTGAAATATCGATCTTTGATTGGTTATCGCTCACTCGTCGATGGTGTTCGAAGCCTACAGGGTTGGTTTAGTCACTTTAAATTAAAGTCCCCCACTGTAAATCAGTTAAGTTACTGAGTGGGTAGACTCTAAATGTGAATTTATTTATTTATTTATTTATTTACAAAGGTAACAGTTATTTGCATGTTGTTTACCATCAACAAAACAAACCCATAGCAACAATGGGGCCCCTAGGTGTAGGGGCCGACTATGAATTCCAACCTTTGAATATTTAAGCTTTAATTGTTCGTTTAATGATATACAAAGTATTACAGTACATGTTACTAAAGTAGAAAAATGGCAAAGGATTAGTAAGAGTAAGTATAAGTAAGGGTAACGATACATGTAAAAGAACCTTTAACATCAGTATCTGCAGCTAAACCTGTTGCCAATCGGCTAAGAATATAAATTATCAATATAGAAAACCCTGAAGTGAAACAAATTGCATATTACTGTCCAAAGGATAAATAGCATTTTTTCAGTAAATCACCTTTATAAGTAGTATAATGTACATGTCGACCATTTTTAAATACATTTATTTTAAGTCTCCGCTGGCTATTGTCGATTAAACGAAGATCTGGACAACCACGGTTGCAGAACAGATAACTTACACTATCTTTTACTGTACCATTGTCTGTGTCATTTTATATTCAAGAAAAACAGACAAATTTCCAAGAACTCACGTCTAGACATCTCGTGTATACAAGTTCATCTCGTTGCCACTAGATCGCATACCGTCTCGTTTTAGTGCAAATGAAGTGTGGTGAACAACTATGCAGTACACTCTAGCTTGTTTATAATTTGTTCTTGTTCTACGACATTACATTTTAAATAAAGCAGGAGATGCCTCACCCTGGGATTTCAGTTAGGAGAACAAATCTAGAACTAGAACTAGAAACGCAACAAAGCTCACGCTCTCAAGGGATTTATATTAAACATTTTCGTCTGCAAATGTTAATATTTTCACATGGACATAAAACGGGACTAACGCGTTTTGATTCTATAAAAAGACAATTAATTTTGTCGAATTGAAGACGATTCTGATTTTTAACAAATGTTTTATTAAACAAATTTGTACCATTAAATACATCTATGATTTTATGACGTCTTTAGTTGAGTGGTATTAAGATAACAACTTGCACAGTGCTAGATAATATTAATATTATTTGCAAAAAAAATGTGTAATGTATATTTTACTAATTTGCCCACCTTCAGATGACTACCAAAATATATGACGTTGTTTTATAGTTCTAATAATATAACAATGAATCAATATCTCATAATTAAAGCAAATGTTTTATCATATATGAATTTGAGCTTTTAAAAAATAATGCATTATGCTGGACGCAGGGTCCTTCCAAACTCGCAAATATCATAGCATATAAATGATCCAAAACGCATTAATATCATGTGGTCTAACAATTAGTTTTTATGTTTCGATGACGTCACGATTAAATAGAGGACCACGCGGGTAATAATATCGAAAACACAGTTTTGAAGCGTTGAAGCGCCGATCGGCTTTATAGAGTGTGTGTGAGTGTGATACTGTTTATAGGGAGAGAAATACGACACCATCACTTCCGCCTTTACGAACACGATATAGTGACCGTTTCAAAAACATTTCACTCTGTGATCGAGTAAGTCGAGTGAATAGACTAACATAGTCTGAATTGCTAATTTGTTTATTGGTAATGGAATCTAAAATCAAACGTTTTATCACACAGTAATGTGCACTGCACCAACTATTTCATCCTTAATAACAATATCAAGCAAAGCAATAAAGAAATAAGTAAACGAAACAAGAACTAGATATTTTGGGCTATACTACAAGTATAACACTCATTAGAACCTAAAATCGTATATTAGAATGATAATTCGAATAACGAACCTGAAATACCTTAAAAATGACAGTAACAACAAAAATTATAATAATATGATTAAGAAAAGTCATAACATACAAATTTTATTGCTAAGGTATTGAAGAAGATTGTCCAAAACAATTCACTACAATTTGTTTCGTTTAAAACTGCTATTTCGAATGTTAATTATTTGTACTCATTTTTCCAGGCAGTTTTTTCTTTATTGATTATTTGTATAGTGTGCCATTTTTGTTTCTAAAATTGTGATTCCACTTTCAAATTAATTAATACAAGCGTATAACAAGCTCCTTGTAACGGTGGGGTGTTAACTTGGTAAGGGCTCTGCTGGCCCCTTCTGCTCCCCCCCCCCCCCCCTTCACCCCCCCCCCCGCTCAACACGGCCTACTTGAAGCTCATCTCTCGCACGTCGAGAGTACGCTTTGTCCTTGGATCTCTGGAGGGCGTTGTTAGCGGAAATCAATATCGGAACCAATATTATTAATGAGAACTGTTTCGCGTTGACGTCAAAGCTAGCCAGGAATTGATACTCGCTGCGTTCAAATATCATGAATTCACTCGCCGCAATCATAAACCATCCGATATGTTAACTATATTAATTTTGTTAATCAAGATTAAAAAGCACATGTACTCGAAAGGATGCTTACGAAAGTATGAATACGGACCAAACTTTTTTTAATTGGCTGTGTGGCGTTGAATGGATTAAATCGGTTGAGAATTATTTCAATACAAATACTGGAAAGGCAACAAAACTACTATTCAAAAACAAATCAAATCCCCTTGGCTTGGTACAATGTTAATTATTTTCCGTTAAATACACGGATCAAGCACTAATTATTATTATTGTTTATAGTTTTTAACGAACTCGACCGTAACGTCTGGCAACATGCTCTCTATTAAAGACACACAATAGTCTTATTGATATAAAACGAGTAAACAATAAAACGAACGTATTCTGAGCTCCGAGACAACGTAATGAAATGGGTTAATGTTTCCACTGACAAGGAACTGAATAGCATTACAAGAGACGGTGTACATTGTGTATTGAATTGGAAATGTAATGAGAAAATGCACAGGTAATGTTAGCTGTCAATGCATGAATATTAGAACTGTTGATCCTTTATGAAACTTATGAAGCAGCGACCGCTAGTTTACATCACTATCTGTTGAGAGTTTTAATGTTGTAGAGTACCGAGTTTTGTGTAACCAATGTTTTGTAGATAGTGTTAACTTTATTCAGTTCGTACACTCGTGTTTATAATTCAATTTCATCAAAGTATTGAATAGGTAATCCCATTAGATATGTTTCAGTAACTTAGTTAGTCTTCTATGAAAAATATCTCTCCTAGTGAATAAACCTCTCCGTGGTTTGTGAACCACATTGAATATTGTCAACTAAACTCATAATTTATATACTATCACAAACTATATTTTAATAATATATATTAATATTATATATGTTACAAAGACGAGTTCCTAATTATTTAACAAAAGTGTTCTGGGTCTCAATTTCTAGTCGATAAAACAATTATTGTGTCTAAGGCCACATATAGATACAAATAATATTGTACTGAGCAAAAAATATGTAACTTACAAGCAATTTACAATTAATATCTTTACCCGGCGCACCTACCACAAATCCAATATAATATAATGAATAATACAAAGTTAGTTAGTAAGTTTTTTTAAGTTTAGGTTAGTTAAGTTAACTAACTACTAACTTAACTAAAACTTTATAAAAAAAAAACTTAAAAAAATAATACAAATAATTTTCCCTAACCCGGCCCCTCCACCAAAATCGAAAACAAACATTTCAACACTTGTTTTTATTATTATTACTTTCAAATCTACTTTAACTAATGTTTTATTTTGATCATAAAATAAATTAATAACCGTGTTTTATTATATAATATCCTATTATCAAAATCTCTCCTTAAATCATTGCCAAACCGCAATTGTAACAAGTTTGTTTAATAATCGCAAGGCGTGTTTTCATCCATTTCCAGCATTTTTACAAATGTTTAAATAAATACAATTGTAGATGGTTTTGATGTTGGCTTTAGTCTCTCCCCTTGAAGTCTTTAAGACCAGTATGCAAAGAACGACGGACCTATTGTTCTCTACCTCACATATCATTTTGCCGTCTCAAGATACAACACGTTACATAAAACGTTATCGCACCCACAACCCCATCTAGGGTAATAACAGACAACAATCGTACGCTACGTAACGCCACATGAGTACACCCCCCCCCCCCCTCGACCCCCCCTCCCCCCCCCCCCCACCGCGCGCACCTTGCGGCCGTGTCTATTGCTCCTAGCAACCGTAACCATAGCAACGTCATGTTTGAGAGACTGGATTGGCAGACGCTGTCTTTCCTCTGGACAGCCGCAACGTGGGTGTATTTATTTTCACTTGACCAACTTTGTGGGGAGAGGTGGAAAAAATAGGAATTGAAATCTGGTACCATTATACGGCTCTACTAAAAACAAGGTTATATAATAATTACAAAGAAGGGAATATTGAAATAACAGTTTGAATAATGTTTTAAACGGTATCAATAAGACTTGATAACAAAATTGTATTGGTTGAGTTTTATCACTAATATAAAATTGAGCCGTTTTTTTTTTACATCACTGCTTTTGTCACTTGTATTTGATTCGACTAAAAATAAATTTTTGTTTGGTGTTTGAGGTATTTTTATTTTTTCGCTCATCAAAAACAGAACACATTTCAACATTTGTTCTGCACGATGCTAAAGCAGTTAATGATGATGATATTTCGCCTTAACGTCTCATATTTCGACTAAATTAATAATATAGACAATAATTGGATGTTAATAATGATAAAAAAAAAACACCGGGTGGCATCGATGCCCAAGCCAAGATTCGAACCTGGGTCGCAGGAGCCGTGGTTCACTAGACCAACACATAACCTAGCATTACTAACTACGTAAGCTGTAGTTGTTTATGATAATCAACACACCATACATGAATTTCGTACTTGTTTTATGTTTTGTCACATATTATGCTACCATCGTGAAACATAATAACTGTATCAACAACCATGTTAGTTTCCACAGCTGGCTTCGAGTGTGGGCTGTTATTACATAAAAGTAGCTACTGTAGTACATCTAAATGTGTTACATCGATGTGGGAATTGTACAAACTGGGATAATATTGTCAATTTGACCATTACTGAATATGCATCTACCTAGTCATGATCAATGTTTTCCTTCATGTCCCTTAATTAAAAGAGTACAATCAAGGGAAATTTTAGTAACTATACCCATAATTTATTAATACAATAGAGAACATTTCCTGATATTCAATAAGCATCCGATAAATATATGTGGTATTTAAACAGCTTTAGTAACTATAACCATAACTTATTAATACATAGAGAACATTTCCTGATATTCAATAAGCTTCCGATAAATATATGTGGTATTTAAACAGCTTTAGTAACTATAACCATAACTTATTAATACATAGAGAACATTTCCTGATATTCAATAAGCATCCGATAAATATATGTGGTATTTAAACAGCTTTAGTAACTATAACCATAACTTATTAATACATAGAGAACATGTCCTGATATTCAATAAGCATCCGATAAATATATGTGGTATTTAAACAGCTTTAGTAACTATAACCATAACTTATTAATACATAGAGAACATTTCCTGATATTCAATAAGCATCCGATAAATATATGTGGTATTTAAACAGCTTTAGTAACTATAACCATAACTTATTAATACATAGAGAACATTTCCTGATATTCAATAAGCATCCGATAAATATATGTGGTATTTAAACAGCTTTAGTAACTATAACCATAACTTATTAATACATAGAGAACATGTCCTGATATTCAATAAGCATCCGATAAATATATGTGGTATTTAAACAGCTTTAGTAACTATAACCATAACTTATTAATACATAGAGAACATGTCCTGATATTCAATAAGCTTCCGATAAATATATGTGGTATTTAAACAGCTTTAGTAACTATAACCATAACTTATTAATACATAGAGAACATGTCCTGATATTCAATAAGCATCCGATAAATATATGTGGTATTTAAACAGCTTTAGTAACTATAACCATAACTTATTAATACATAGAGAACATGTCCTGATATTCAATAAGCATCCGATAAATATATGTGGTATTTAAACAGCTTTAGTAACTATAACCATAACTTATTAATACATAGAGAACATTTCCTGATATTCAATAAGCATCCGATAAATATATGTGGTATTTAAACAGCTTTAGTAACTATAACCATAACTTATTAATACATAGAGAACATTTCCTGATATTCAATAAGCATCCGATAAATATATGTGGTATTTAAACAGCTTTAGTAACTATAACCATAACTTATTAATACATAGAGAACATGTCCTGATATTCAATAAGCATCCGATAAATATATGTGGTATTTAAACAGCTTTAGTAACTATAACCATAACTTATTAATACATAGAGAACATGTCCTGATATTCAATAAGCATCCGATAAATATATGTGGTATTTAAACAGCTTTAGTAACTATAACCATAACTTATTAATACATAGAGAACATGTCCTGATATTCAATAAGCATCCGATAAATATATGTGGTATTTAAACAGCTTTAGTAACTATAACCATAACTTATTAATACATAGAGAACATGTCCTGATATTCAATAAGCATCCGATAAATATATGTGGTATTTAAACAGCTTTAGTAACTATAACCATAACTTATTAATACATAGAGAACATGTCCTGATATTCAATAAGCTTCCGATAAATATATGTGGTATTTAAACAGCTTTAGTAACTATAACCATAACTTATTAATATATAGAGAACATGTCCTGATATTCAATAAGCATCCGATAAATATATGTGGTATTTAAACAGCTTTAGTAACTATAACCATAACTTATTAATACATAGAGAACATTTCCTGATATTCAATAAGCATCCGATAAATATATGTGGTATTTAAACAGCTTTAGTAACTATAACCATAACTTATTAATACATAGAGAACATGTCCTGATATTCAATAAGCATCCGATAAATATATGTGGTATTTAAACAGCTTTAGTAACTATAACCATAACTTATTAATACATAGAGAACATGTCCTGATATTCAATAAGCATCCGATAAATATATGTGGTATTTAAACAGCTTTAGTAACTATAACCATAACTTATTAATATATAGAGAACATGTCCTGATATTCAATAAGCTTCCGATAAATATATGTGGTATTTAAACAGCTTTAGTAACTATAACCATAACTTATTAATACATAGAGAACATGTCCTGATATTCAATAAGCATCCGATAAATATATGTGGTATTTAAACAGCTTTAGTAACTATAACCATAACTTATTAATATATAGAGAACATGTCCTGATATTCAATAAGCTTCCGATAAATATATGTGGTATTTAAACAGCTTTAGTAACTATAACCATAACTTATTAATACATAGAGAACATTTCCTGATATTCAATAAGCATCCGATAAATATATGTGGTATTTAAACAGCTTTAGTAACTATAACCATAACTTATTAATACATAGAGAACATTTCCTGATATTCAATAAGCATCCGATAAATATATGTGGTATTTAAACAGCTTTAGTAACTATAACCATAACTTATTAATACATAGAGAACATTTCCTGATATTCAATAAGCATCCGATAAATATATGTGGTATTTAAACAGCTTTAGTAACTATAACCATAACTTATTAATACATAGAGAACATGTCCTGATATTCAATAAGCTTCCGATAAATATATGTGGTATTTAAACAGCTTTAGTAACTATAACCATAACTTATTAATACATAGAGAACATTTCCTGATATTCAATAAGCATCCGATAAATATATGTGGTATTTAAACAGCTTTAGTAACTATAACCATAACTTATTAATACATAGAGAACATTTCCTGATATTCAATAAGCATCCGATAAATATATGTGGTATTTAAACAGCTTTAGTAACTATAACCATAACTTATTAATATATAGAGAACATTTCCTGATATTCAATAAGCATCCGATAAATATATGTGGTATTTAAACAGCTTTAGTAACTATAACCATAACTTATTAATACATAGAGAACATTTCCTGATATTCAATAAGCTTCCGATAAATATATGTGGTATTTAAACAGCTTTAGTAACTATAACCATAACTTATTAATATATAGAGAACATTTCCTGATATTCAATAAGCTTCCGATAAATATATGTGGTATTTAAACAGCTTTAGTAACTATAACCATAACTTATTAATACATAGAGAACATTTCCTGATATTCAATAAGCTTCCGATAAATATATGTGGTATTTAAACAGCTTTAGTAACTATAACCATAACTTATTAATACATAGAGAACATTTCCTGATATTCAATAAGCATCCGATAAATATATGTGGTATTTAAACAGCTTTAGTAACTATAACCATAACTTATTAATATATAGAGAACATGTCCTGATATTCAATAAGCTTCCGATAAATATATGTGGTATTTAAACAGCTTTAGTAACTATAACCATAACTTATTAATACATAGAGAACATTTCCTGATATTCAATAAGCATCCGATAAATATATGTGGTATTTAAACAGCTTTAGTAACTATAACCATAACTTATTAATACATAGAGAACATGTCCTGATATTCAATAAGCATCCGATAAATATATGTGGTATTTAAACAGCTTTAGTAACTATAACCATAACTTATTAATACATAGAGAACATTTCCTGATATTCAATAAGCTTCCGATAAATATATGTGGTATTTAAACAGCTTTAGTAACTATAACCATAACTTATTAATACATAGAGAACATTTCCTGATATTCAATAAGCATCCGATAAATATATGTGGTATTTAAACAGCTTTAGTAACTATAACCATAACTTATTAATACATAGAGAACATTTCCTGATATTCAATAAGCATCCGATAAATATATGTGGTATTTAAACAGCTTTAGTAACTATAACCATAACTTATTAATACATAGAGAACATGTCCTGATATTCAATAAGCATCCGATAAATAAATGTGGTATTTAAACAGCTTTAGTAACTATAACCATAACTTATTAATACATAGAGAACATTTCCTGATATTCAATAAGCATCCGATAAATATATGTGGTATTTAAACAGCTTTAGTAACTATAACCATAACTTATTAATACATAGAGAACATGTCCTGATATTCAATAAGCATCCGATAAATATATGTGGTATTTAAACAGCTTTAGTAACTATAACCATAACTTATTAATACATAGAGAACATGTCCTGATATTCAATAAGCTTCCGATAAATATATGTGGTATTTAAACAGCTTTAGTAACTATAACCATAACTTATTAATACATAGAGAACATTTCCTGATATTCAATAAGCTTCCGATAAATATATGTGGTATTTAAACAGCTTTAGTAACTATAACCATAACTTATTAATACATAGAGAACATTTCCTGATATTCAATAAGCATCCGATAAATATATGTGGTATTTAAACAGCTTTAGTAACTATAACCATAACTTATTAATACATAGAGAACATTTCCTGATATTCAATAAGCATCCGATAAATATATGTGGTATTTAAACAGCTTTAGTAACTATAACCATAACTTATTAATACATAGAGAACATGTCCTGATATTCAATAAGCTTCCGATAAATATATGTGGTATTTAAACAGCTTTAGTAACTATAACCATAACTTATTAATACATAGAGAACATGTCCTGATATTCAATAAGCATCCGATAAATATATGTGGTATTTAAACAGCTTTAGTAACTATAACCATAACTTATTAATACATAGAGAACATTTCCTGATATTCAATAAGCATCCGATAAATATATGTGGTATTTAAACAGCTTTAGTAACTATAACCATAACTTATTAATACATAGAGAACATTTCCTGATATTCAATAAGCATCCGATAAATATATGTGGTATTTAAACAGCTTTAGTAACTATAACCATAACTTATTAATACATAGAGAACATTTCCTGATATTCAATAAGCATCCGATAAATATATGTGGTATTTAAACAGCTTTAGTAACTATAACCATAACTTATTAATACATAGAGAACATGTCCTGATATTCAATAAGCATCCGATAAATATATGTGGTATTTAAACAGCTTTAGTAACTATAACCATAACTTATTAATACATAGAGAACATTTCCTGATATTCAATAAGCATCCGATAAATATATGTGGTATTTAAACAGCTTTAGTAACTATAACCATAACTTATTAATACATAGAGAACATGTCCTGATATTCAATAAGCATCCGATAAATATATGTGGTATTTAAACAGCTTTAGTAACTATAACCATAACTTATTAATACATAGAGAACATTTCCTGATATTCAATAAGCATCCGATAAATATATGTGGTATTTAAACAGCTTTAGTAACTATAACCATAACTTATTAATACATAGAGAACATGTCCTGATATTCAATAAGCTTCCGATAAATATATGTGGTATTTAAACAGCTTTAGTAACTATAACCATAACTTATTAATACATAGAGAACATTTCCTGATATTCAATAAGCTTCCGATAAATATATGTGGTATTTAAACAGCTTTAGTAACTATAACCATAACTTATTAATACATAGAGAACATGTCCTGATATTCAATAAGCATCCGATAAATATATGTGGTATTTAAACAGCTTTAGTAACTATAACCATAACTTATTAATACATAGAGAACATGTCCTGATATTCAATAAGCATCCGATAAATATATGTGGTATTTAAACAGCTTTAGTAACTATAACCATAACTTATTAATACATAGAGAACATTTCCTGATATTCAATAAGCTTCCGATAAATATATGTGGTATTTAAACAGCTTTAGTAACTATAACCATAACTTATTAATACATAGAGAACATTTCCTGATATTCAATAAGCTTCCGATAAATATATGTGGTATTTAAACAGCTTTAGTAACTATAACCATAACTTATTAATACATAGAGAACATGTCCTGATATTCAATAAGCATCCGATAAATATATGTGGTATTTAAACAGCTTTAGTAACTATAACCATAACTTATTAATACATAGAGAACATGTCCTGATATTCAATAAGCATCCGATAAATATATGTGGTATTTAAACAGCTTTAGTAACTATAACCATAACTTATTAATACATAGAGAACATGTCCTGATATTCAATAAGCATCCGATAAATATATGTGGTATTTAAACAGCTTTAGTAACTATAACCATAACTTATTAATACATAGAGAACATGTCCTGATATTCAATAAGCTTCCGATAAATATATGTGGTATTTAAACAGCTTTAGTAACTATAACCATAACTTATTAATACATAGAGAACATTTCCTGATATTCAATAAGCTTCCGATAAATATATGTGGTATTTAAACAGCTTTAGTAACTATAACCATAACTTATTAATACATAGAGAACATTTCCTGATATTCAATAAGCTTCCGATAAATATATGTGGTATTTAAACAGCTTTAGTAACTATAACCATAACTTATTAATACATAGAGAACATGTCCTGATATTCAATAAGCATCCGATAAATATATGTGGTATTTAAACAGCTTTAGTAACTATAACCATAACTTATTAATACATAGAGAACATTTCCTGATATTCAATAAGCTTCCGATAAATATATGTGGTATTTAAACAGCTTTAGTAACTATAACCATAACTTATTAATACATAGAGAACATGTCCTGATATTCAATAAGCATCCGATAAATATATGTGGTATTTAAACAGCTTTAGTAACTATAACCATAACTTATTAATACATAGAGAACATTTCCTGATATTCAATAAGCATCCGATAAATATATGTGGTATTTAAACAGCTTTAGTAACTATAACCATAACTTATTAATACATAGAGAACATTTCCTGATATTCAATAAGCTTCCGATAAATATATGTGGTATTTAAACAGCTTTAGTAACTATAACCATAACTTATTAATACATAGAGAACATGTCCTGATATTCAATAAGCATCCGATAAATATATGTGGTATTTAAACAGCTTTAGTAACTATAACCATAACTTATTAATACATAGAGAACATTTCCTGATATTCAATAAGCATCCGATAAATATATGTGGTATTTAAACAGCTTTAGTAACTATAACCATAACTTATTAATACATAGAGAACATGTCCTGATATTCAATAAGCTTCCGATAAATATATGTGGTATTTAAACAGCTTTAGTAACTATAACCATAACTTATTAATACATAGAGAACATTTCCTGATATTCAATAAGCTTCCGATAAATATATGTGGTATTTAAACAGCTTTAGTAACTATAACCATAACTTATTAATACATAGAGAACATGTCCTGATATTCAATAAGCATCCGATAAATATATGTGGTATTTAAACAGCTTTAGTAACTATAACCATAACTTATTAATACATAGAGAACATGTCCTGATATTCAATAAGCATCCGATAAATATATGTGGTATTTAAACAGCTTTAGTAACTATAACCATAACTTATTAATACATAGAGAACATTTCCTGATATTCAATAAGCTTCCGATAAATATATGTGGTATTTAAACAGCTTTAGTAACTATAACCATAACTTATTAATACATAGAGAACATTTCCTGATATTCAATAAGCTTCCGATAAATATATGTGGTATTTAAACAGCTTTAGTAACTATAACCATAACTTATTAATACATAGAGAACATGTCCTGATATTCAATAAGCATCCGATAAATATATGTGGTATTTAAACAGCTTTAGTAACTATAACCATAACTTATTAATACATAGAGAACATGTCCTGATATTCAATAAGCATCCGATAAATATATGTGGTATTTAAACAGCTTTAGTAACTATAACCATAACTTATTAATACATAGAGAACATTTCCTGATATTCAATAAGCTTCCGATAAATATATGTGGTATTTAAACAGCTTTAGTAACTATAACCATAACTTATTAATACATAGAGAACATGTCCTGATATTCAATAAGCTTCCGATAAATATATGTGGTATTTAAACAGCTTTAGTAACTATAACCATAACTTATTAATACATAGAGAACATTTCCTGATATTCAATAAGCTTCCGATAAATATATGTGGTATTTAAACAGCTTTAGTAACTATAACCATAACTTATTAATACATAGAGAACATTTCCTGATATTCAATAAGCATCCGATAAATATATGTGGTATTTAAACAGCTTTAGTAACTATAACCATAACTTATTAATACATAGAGAACATTTCCTGATATTCAATAAGCATCCGATAAATATATGTGGTATTTAAACAGCTTTAGTAACTATAACCATAACTTATTAATACATAGAGAACATGTCCTGATATTCAATAAGCATCCGATAAATATATGTGGTATTTAAACAGCTTTAGTAACTATAACCATAACTTATTAATACATAGAGAACATTTCCTGATATTCAATAAGCATCCGATAAATATATGTGGTATTTAAACAGCTTTAGTAACTATAACCATAACTTATTAATACATAGAGAACATGTCCTGATATTCAATAAGCATCCGATAAATATATGTGGTATTTAAACAGCTTTAGTAACTATAACCATAACTTATTAATACATAGAGAACATGTCCTGATATTCAATAAGCATCCGATAAATATATGTGGTATTTAAACAGCTTTAGTAACTATAACCATAACTTATTAATACATAGAGAACATGTCCTGATATTCAATAAGCATCCGATAAATATATGTGGTATTTAAACAGCTTTAGTAACTATAACCATAACTTATTAATACATAGAGAACATGTCCTGATATTCAATAAGCATCCGATAAATATATGTGGTATTTAAACAGCTTTAGTAACTATAACCATAACTTATTAATACATAGAGAACATGTCCTGATATTCAATAAGCATCCGATAAATATATGTGGTATTTAAACAGCTTTAGTAACTATAACCATAACTTATTAATACATAGAGAACATGTCCTGATATTCAATAAGCTTCCGATAAATATATGTGGTATTTAAACAGCTTTAGTAACTATAACCATAACTTATTAATACATAGAGAACATGTCCTGATATTCAATAAGCATCCGATAAATATATGTGGTATTTAAACAGCTTTAGTAACTATAACCATAACTTATTAATACATAGAGAACATGTCCTGATATTCAATAAGCATCCGATAAATATATGTGGTATTTAAAACAGCTTTAGTAACTATAACCATAACTTATTAATATATAGAGAACATGTCCTGATATTCAATAAGCATCCGATAAATATATGTGGTATTTAAACAGCTTTAGTAACTATAACCATAACTTATTAATATATAGAGAACATGTCCTGATATTCAATAAGCATCCGATAAATATATGTGGTATTTAAACAGCTTTAGTAACTATAACCATAACTTATTAATATATAGAGAACATGTCCTGATATTCAATAAGCATCCGATAAATATATGTGGTATTTAAACAGCTTTAGTAACTATAACCATAACTTATTAATATATAGAGAACATGTCCTGATATTCAATAAGCATCCGATAAATATATGTGGTATTTAAACAGCTTTAGTAACTATAACCATAACTTATTAATACATAGAGAACATTTCCTGATATTCAATAAGCATCCGATAAATATATGTGGTATTTAAACAGCTTTAGTAACTATAACCATAACTTATTAATACATAGAGAACATGTCCTGATATGAAATAAGCATCCGATAAATATATGTGGTATTTAAACAGCTTTAGTAACTATAACCATAACTTATTAATACATAGAGAACATTTCCTGATATTCAATAAGCATCCGATAAATATATGTGGTATTTAAACAGCTTTAGTAACTATAACCATAACTTATTAATACATAGAGAACATTTCCTGATATTCAATAAGCTTCCGATAAATATATGTGGTATTTAAACAGATTTCGTCAAGAGATTGACAGCAGCTAGTTACGATTGATGAAGCTGTAACAAAAGTCGGTTGCTACGCAACTCCATTGTTGTGTTTAACTTTTACCGTGTAGGTTTTAAGACAGGTGTATCCATTTACCTCATTTTAATGTCACACCACTGTATTGTTCACTATTTACTTCACTGGTCACTATTCCCATCACTTCACTTCACTGTTCACTAATCACGTCAGTATTCACTTCACTATACACTGCACTGTTCACTTCCCTGCATTGTTCACTATTCACTGCATTGTTTACTATTCTCTTTACTGTTTTATTCCCATTACTTCATTTCACTTACCACTATTTACTTCACTATTCACTTCACTGTTCACTATTTCCATCACTTCACTATTCACTGCACTGTTCACTTTACTGCACTGTTCACTTCACTGCATTATTCACTATTCACTGCACTGTTCACTATTCACTGCACTGGTCACTATTCACTGCACTGTTCACTAGTCACTGCACTGTTCACTGCGCTTTTCACTACTCACTGCAATCTTCACTCCACTACACTGTTCACTTTTCACTGCAATCTTCACTTCCCTGCATTGTTCACTATTCACTGCACTGATCCCTATTCACTGTTCACTTTACTGCACTGTTCACTTTTCACTGCACTTTTCACTATTCACTGCACTGTTCACTTTTCACTGCACTGTTCACTTTTCACTGCACTGTTCACTTTTCACTGCACTGTTCACTTTTCATTGCACTGTTCACTTTTCACTGCACTGTTCACTTTTCACTGCACTGTTCACTATTCACTGCACTGTTCACTCCTCTCTTCACTGTTCACTTTTCACTGCACTGTTCACTCTTCACTGCACTGTTGACTTGACTTGACTTGACTCGACTTGACTTCAACGGAAAGAAAAAATCTGGAGCCTTGTCACTAAATAGATATTAAACTGTTGACTTTAGAAAATATATCTTCCTGGGATTTGTATATAAATATCTTTATATTTTACAACCTAGCGTCAATGTTGAAAATTGAGAGAACAGTTCTCTATTGTGCTGATAAATCCTCCGTCTTAAAGCAAGCTGTACTCTGTGCACAGTTTTAATTATGAATACAATGTTGGATTAAATTTATAACTAATTCAAACAGGTTATACCCAGGTACGCTATAAAGTCGTAAACTTCATTGCAATGTCCATATCTCAGGAAGCATTTTCCCTCGGAAAGAAAGGTAGAAAGAGTCAGAGAGAAGATTAAGCCCATACTTTAAAAATAATTCACTACCCAATTATTTATGCTTCTCATTTTACATCAATAGAAATCTAGTAATATTGACAACATATCGTTACTTATGTGAAAGAAAGTCAATATCTGATTGGTTCCAATGCATTCTTTCATTACACAACAGAAAAATATTAGATATCCACCAATATTATCTATTGGCACTTTTAAAGCTACTGTATTTTTCGCAATAACCTTAGAACTGTAAATGAAAGTTTGATACCAATTGTAATAAAGAGCAGACAGCGATGGCTAAAAGCAAACATTATTTACAAGAACTGTAGTAATTTTGTTAACGTCACATCACAGGTATGGAGAAATAACACCGAATACTTTTTCTATGAAACAAACAGATCATCGACCCTACATAATAAACGTGTCACTCTACTTCTTTCCTATCCTGAACCCCTGATACAGATCAATGGTAAATGGAAACAGCCAACAGCTTCAACCCACGCTGAGGACTCTTAGTGCAGGTGTACTCGAATACCCCTCCAACCCCCTTCCCCCCCCCCCCCCCCTCCCGTGCCAGCAGGTGCTCCTGTAGTTCAGATATTGCCGGATGATTGAAGGGGACAGGTAAATATTGGATGGCTTCCAATTCAAGATGGGTTCAAGAAGTGAAAGCGACAGTTGTTCGGGGGGGGGGGGGGGTTAGGGGGGGCGTTCCGTGACCTTAAGCTCTTTCGCAGTGGATTAATACTATGAAGAATACAATCTCGAGGAGAGCTTAATAGATGCAAAATACAGTGAAGAGGGCACGTTTTTTATCGCGCTTCTTTCGTTTTACTTAAATGGCCATAAAAAGCAGCTTGTAAAGTTGGGTTTAAAAGAAAATATTTTAAATTTATTTCAAAATTGTTGTGATGGCAACTCAAAATATACTAGATGCACTCTAGTGGCAGGAAAATAAACTAATATGAGGAGAAGGGTAGCTGTCAATTGCTCATTATTCATGTATTGTTTAATAATCAATGGTGCAGATAAGGAGGTTTCTTAACAGCGCTATTTAATTGTTAGCTTGAGTCTCCAATACTGATAATGTCATGTTTTACATTCACAACACTCTGTCCCAGATTAAGCGAGCGAGCGAGTGAAATGTTTGAAAGGTTCATATGTTTATATTGCGTTGTAACACATTTGCTAATGCAAGAAAGTATGTCAAGCTATTTTCGATCGTTTCCAGTATAATTACCATAAACTTGATTATAGTAGTAAAAAAAAACGCTAATAGAAGTGGAAGTCCTTTTTTGTTCCCTAACCAACAATAATGGAACTAACTACAAAAATATGCAAGAAAGTTAAAGAGTTAAATGTTTTAAAAGATACGATAAAAAGTACAACTCTCATAACGTGTAATTACATGGGGACTAGTCTCCGTACCGTCGTACGGAAGTGTAGTGGTTCCTCCAAGGTTTTCTAAGCCCACACATTCAAGAAATCACCCAAAATAAAGCCATCCAAATCCTTTTCATGTTCTCCGAATACCACGACTGGCGAGCGGCACTTTTACCTAGAGGACGCTGCTCAAAGCTTTACGTATCTCTAGGGAGAGCGACGGGAGAAAGAACTTGAGTGGGAGAGTGAAACAGCTGAAGGAAGGATGGTCCCACGGGATACAATATTAAGCCACGCCAAGGTAAAGCCTAGTAGACAACAACGCTTGAACGCGCTTTACGGACATAAGACGGGAACTGTTAGAATGTGCGAGTTACACTTATTGTCAAGGGTTTACACACTACAAATATGCATGGTTACAAGTAAAAACAACAACAAACAACAAGTAAATTACAACAAATTATTAAACAAGGAAATTATTTAACAAGTAAATTATTAAACAAGTAAATTATTAAATAAAAAGTAATGAAAATTGTGCTGTTACTCCTGCTTCCAAAGCCAGAGGTCTTGTGTTCTATTGCCGTTTAGGACGTTTTTTTTCTACTTGATTCTACGTTCTACTTGATGCTAGCTTACTGTAAGAAGTGACTTTTTACCCGTCATAGTAACGAAACTCATTATAATTGTTTCCCACTGAAAATCAGTTCGTGTAAATGCCTGTGTAGAGAGATGATACAGATTTGTCGGTTTAATTATTAACAAAATAATATATACTTCTTAAATATCCTTGTAATGACTAAAGCTTCATCTTATAATCAGAGACGCCATTCAAGATTGTAACTTAATCACCGTCTCAAGTGCCAGAGCAGTTGGCCGAGGTCGATAAGGGGATGGTCTATTAAACCGCGGTCTCTGCGTTCCAGGTTCGAATTCCGGCTTAGGCATGGATGTCATGTGGTGTTTTTCATCTCCATAATCACCCACTCATCGTCTCAATTAGCATCGTTGCAATAATATGAGACGTTAAACCACAAATATCATAATCACCTTCACAATCTCAATCATACCAAATTGGGCCTTTTTATAAATACATAAATGTTATCAATCATGTCAAATGTAATGATAATCACAATATTATGATAAGCCAATTAACTTTAAACTTGAAAACTTGAAAGCTTTAGTATGAATCATTGTTCAAGATACATCTGGAGCAGGTTATAATTACACTCAACATATGTTTGTTTGTACGATGTAATTACTTTGCTCAGGTTTCGTAAATAATCAACATTGGAATGCTTTTTACGTGATCACCTAAGTGATTGCTCATAACTTGTTTGTATGTCGTAATTTGGGTGTGTCTGAAATCGATCCTTTTGCTATTAACATATAGGAAACTAGCAACAACGTCGTGTATGTATCGCAGGTCAACATATCCTGAAGGAAAACCTACGCTATTTTATACCTACACCGTTGGAGTAACAACATTTAACAAGACAAATTTAAAATCTGTTAAGTCAGTTTTTGATGAACTACTGACAATATATATTTTGCTTTGACACATATTTTTGTGGGAAAAACAACATTTAACAAAACAAATTTAAAATCTGTGAAGTCAATTTTTGATGAACTACTGGCGTGGTACTTTTTGCCTTGACACATTTCTTTTAATTCCGAATATTTTGCGTGATACAGGATGAATTGTAGTAAATAACTCAATTATATCCCTTGTTTGAGATCTTTTCCTGCGTCACGATTCTTTCTTATTTACGAAGGGTAATAACAACATTGTCTCTACCTACCTATATCGTGTGTCGACATCAATTCAACAGCCAAGCGCTTCTAGTTTGAATAGATAATTAACTTCAATTCCCGAGAAAACATTCGATCCTACTTCTTTCTACCTAAAGGTTTTTACAAGACTTTTGTTGTTGTTGAGCTTTTGAATTCAAATTCTCGGAAAAAAATAACGAATGGAAATATCGGAGAAAACAAGCGTAAATCTAATTGGTTTTGATTCGAACAAACTTTTCCTTCATATAAAACAGGGAGTTTTTTGTTCATTAAACTTCGTGATTTAATATAAGAATCATTTCTTTTTCACTTGATTATTTCAAATCATTTAGCATTCAAAACATTCTGCTTGAGTACGTCAGGTTCTAGAAAGAAAAATGTATGTACACACGAAAGAATATAGTGTGTTATTAATTTAAATCTTTTCTAAAATATGAAATTTAAATATGTTTGTATTCACAACAAATTCCTCAATTTAATAGAGTAGAGAATAATATAAAAGTAGTGGTGTCCCATATAATTATAAGCTTCACGTCGGAATCCCTCATTGACGGTGCAAACAAGCTTTACTTGATTTGTCCCACTTGGGGTATTGCCTACTATTAAAGGAAGACTCTAGATCTGTTAGTAGAACTCAATCCCATAATTCACTTCAGGATCGTGTAAAGAGTAAAACCTCAGAACGAACCATTGCCTGAGGCGGGAATCGAACCTCATACTCCCTCATAAAAGCGTCGCGTGTTCCATCTATCGATGCCAAACGACGCGGCACGTTATATACGCGGCACGTTACCCGGGGTGATAACAGAGAAGGGTTAAGGTGTCACGTCTCTTGAAAGCGACCGGTCGAGATAACCTACACATGCAAATGAGACTCCGACTTGGGTGGGCGGTTCTACAGTCAGTCAGCTGGGACTGAGATATCGTACAGTGCATAAGGGGGGGGGGGGGGGTGATGTGATTTGGGAAGCGTTTTGCCGGTACGTTCGAACTCTCCACGGATATGTGTGCGATGGAGTATTTGAGACGGGGAACATTGAGAATTTAAAATGCTGTGGAAATAATATAACAATTAGGACTTTTTTCCACTTAGCATTTTTAGATTTGTACATGCAAATTTTAATTGTGCATTGGGAATGAGAGAAAGTGTAATCTGGGTATATTTGGCACTCAATATGTTTCAATGATTGGCATGTGTATTACATGAGAAAAACGCTTACTTCATCATTCATCAATTATTGCGTTATTCCTTGTTTTTTCTCCTTTAATGATGTATGATTTTGTTGCTAACTTTCAGCATACTAAAAACCCTTGGACATACCTTCCTAACTATTCCAAATACTGCAAAACCATAGTAACACCTTAAGAGGTACATTGTATTTTCCTTGGGTAGCTTTCCTAAGAAATGTTATTTATATAAGATAAAATACCAATATATGTTCATATTCAATCAACATGGTTACAAACTAGGAAAACTATCTACGTTGCCAGCAGATGAACGATTTTTTTAAACGCATAATTTTTTTGTAGGTTGGCATCTTGACAGATTTTGCTGGTTATGCTAACAGCATCTAGTTTAGTGATCATGAGTGTTGTTTGAAAATTTCAACCAAATTCGTTAAGCCGTTTGACCTGTGCGCGACGAACAACATTTAAAATTAGTTAAAACGGAAACAGTAGAACAGGTAAAACGTTATATAAGACCTAGTAATTGGACTGTACACTGTTCCTTGTCACATAAACACACAATTTAAAACTCGTTTTAAATTGTTTTTTATATGTGACGAGGAGCAGTGTACAGTCCAATTACTAGGTCTTATATAACATTTAAAATTGCAAATAAATGGCCGAAAATAAACAATATTTTGGTTACAAGATGGCGGTTAACAAAACAATTTCATAACTTTTAAACCAGGGCCCGGATTCACAAGAGGTCGTAAGTCTTATTTTGGTCTTATCTCTAAGACCGGCCTAACTTGGAACATCTTGTAAAACCAGACCCAGGTCACTTGAAAAGTAACTAATTCCTGGTAGGAAAAAGAACACAATGAACATTCCAATAATACGTTTTTACATCTGTTATAAGATATTTTCCTGGTTTTATAAGAGGTCCAAAGTTAGGCCGGTCTTAGAGATAACACCAAAAAAAGACTTAGGACCTGTTGTGAATCTGGGCCCAGGACTAGGTTCCTACATGCTGTGATCGTCCCTGCAGCGAGGCTCGGTCATGCCAGCAGTCACAAAGCTCTGTTCATGACGTCACTACAATACTGTACGTCACTCTCAATCACTCCAGAGTCCACATGGACAAGAATACATGACGGGATTTGATTGGATCGAGGGGGTGGTGGGGGTGATTAACCCCTCCCCTCTCTTCCCCTCGGTCGAAATGATGCGGGTGTTGCGGTGGTTTTACTACGTCATTATGCTACGTTGCACAAATTTACGAATCGAGTTACATACTGGCAAATTTTTTATTCAAAACACGACTGATATTTGTTCTCTTTAGCCCATCTGGGCCCGGGGAAAATTAGGCCCAGAATGACTCTGCTAGTTTAAGAGGTGACGAAAGAAAACATTGTCCCTTTCCCCCCCCCCCCCCCCCCCCCACTGTCTCACTAGATATTAATCCTCCCACTTGGCCCTGCCCACCCTTGCTGGACTCCCGTATGACGACCCACGCGACGTACAATGGATCTGATTCGGATGTGACTTTATTCTTCATCATCAACTTCCTCATCTTCATTATCACCCGCTCATTGTCTCGATTAGCCATTGTTGCACAAATATGAGACGTTAAGCCCCATTAATCATCGTATAAGGTTGATGCAATTTGCTCTCTTTGTATAAGGTTGTTGCTCACTTTAAATAAAGTTGTTGCTCTCGTTAAATATGCATGTTGCTCTCTTTGCGGAAACAGTTAACAAGAAGAGGAACCTATCTCGACTGGGTTAGTCACCAAAAGAGGGGAACATTTGTATACCACCTTTAGCAGGGATTCTTGCAAAAAAATATTATTTTTGTCCAAACCAAAAATCTCAGTTAAATTTCTGTTCCATTAAGCATCTTGTTTGTTAGAAACCGCTTCTATAAACATTTTATATTTTAAAGGTTTCAACGCTTCAACAAGATTTCTCTTTGTCGTCCACGGAAACATTTCACTTTTGAAGCGTTACATAAAACGCCAACAAAAAACTAACTGAAAACAGAATTTCACAAGAAAAAATGCATATCTGCTTCTACAGTTCCCGAGACTGTTGACTGCTAATCCGTGTCATTTGCTTCTATCAGGGTTGTCTTCGGTTTTAAAGCGAGTGTTTACCCCCCCCCCTCCCCCTCCTCAGCCTCCCACGCCTGTCTAAATAATACCCGTATTGACTTAGCCCTCCGATGAGAGAGATAAGAGATGTGTACCCTACACTAGACACAAGTGACAATAACTGTGTAACTATTGTCTCAAACCATGCTGAAGCTCGTTAAATAGAAGACAGAGGGAACTAAGCAGGTTCCTTGCTTCATATCTCTGGAGGCACTTCACTTCACTTTAGTTCACTTCACTATTCACTGTTCACTTCACTGTTCACTTCACTGTTCACTTCACTCTTCACTTCACTGTTCACTTCACTGTTCACTTCACTGTTCACTTCACTGTTCACTTCACTGTTCACTTCACTGTTCACTTCACTGTTCACTTCACTGTTCACTTCACTGTTCACTTCACTGTTCACTTCACTGTTCACTTCACTGTTCACTTCACTTTTTACTTCACTCTCAACTCTTCACTGTTAACTTCACTCTTCACTCTTCACTTCAATCTCCACTGTTAACTTCACTCTCCACTGTTAACTTCACTCTTCACTTCACTCTTCACTCTTCACTGTTCACTTCACTCTTCACTTCACTCTTCACTTCACTCTTCACTCTCCACTCTTCACTTCACTCTCAACTCTTCACTGTTAACTTCACTCTTCACTCTTCACTTCACTCTTCACTTCACTCTCAACTCTTCACTGTTAACTTCACTCTTCACATCACTCTTCACTCTTCACTGTACACTTAAGTTCACTGTTCACTTCACTGTTCACTTCACTGTTCACTGTTCACTTCACTGTTCACTTTACTTCACTTAAAGGTTGGTACACTTCCTCGTAGTGACCGTTGCTCGCAATGAAGACTCTCGTGCATTTCTTCATTTATCATCCCTTTTCCAATTCCTCATGATCTTGCTCCCTTTTCTCCAACGTTTTCATCTGCGTCTCTTCTCATTGTCGTTCACGTCAGCCATCTTTGTGATCTAAACGCCAACCAACCTTCCCATTCAACCCCCTGAATAGACTCCCTTATGATGACCCCGGCGATGTGTGATGTATCTGATTCGACTGACTTCATAGAACGAAACACCACAACAAATTGTAATAAGTGCATTTATGTAGTCGAAAACTACAAAATTTAATAGATCTACCCGTAAATTTGTCCATTCCATTGACATCCTTGAGTATCGTTGCACCAGACGTCACGACGCCAGCACCCCCCCCCCCCCCCCCCCCCCCCCGCCGTCACCCACGGACTCTGGGTTGGGTAACGCGACATACACTAGCGGTTGGATGTTTTCATTCAATCACAATCTTTCTAACGGTCGGAAGAAGATTGACAGACAAGTCCATCCATCATCAATCTCAATAGGGAAGTTATCTCATCTCTTCCACCAGACATAATGCAGCAGTTTCTAGCCAGAGACTTGTGCGATGCTTTTGTTTGTGAAATCAATCACATTTCTAGAATCCATGTCTTATTTTCCCTTTGAAATCTGACATCTCTCTCAGTACTTCTTATTAGTTTTATTTGTTTTAGGTGTGACAACTATACTTTGATAAAGATATATTACATTCTTTTATGTAGTTGAGAGTTCAATTACAGCTTTGCGTCTTATGTATTTGCAACGAAGCATATCGAGACGATAAGAGCGCTGTTAAGTGTTTTATTTGTTTTAGGTGCGACAACTATACTTTGATAAAGATATATTACATTCCGTTTTGTAGTTGAGAGTTAATGGTGATACTAGAGCTTTGCGTCTTATGTCTTTGCAAGGAAACATATCGAGACGGTGAGAGGGTGGTTTCCGGTTGAGGTGGGTTCCTCCTTGTGGTGACCGGTTCCCGCAAAGAGGGCTCTTGTGCATGTGATTTGTCACATTACTTTATTCATCTCATAAGGCCTTCATCATCTCTCTTCTTTCAACTTTCACATTCCTTCTCCTATATACTTCCTGGGTATTTTTTTGTTTTACCTAAACGCCCATCAAACACTACGCCATCTCTCTATTATATTAATAATACTTTATTAGTATTAATATAAGAATAAGCACTGTATAAAAAGTGCCATTTGCATTAGAATTGTAGCTTGTGAACTCAAGTTTTTTTTTCTTCTTTCTTTTGTTCAATAGAATTAGTGATGCCTTCTGCATAACATCTGTAAGATAAAATATGTATACAAAGTGTATTTCATACTAGTTTATAAGTATATTATTGCTAATTTCATATGTTTATGCTGTCTGTATATTATCTGTTATGAAGAGGTTGGCTACACTCAAAGGGGCTTAATAGCCCTACGTAGCACGCCTTTAAGCCAATAAATATCAATATCAAATATCTATCTCTCTCTCTTTTTACCCATAAAACCACATCAATTGGATTCCCCTTATGACGACGCCGGCAATGTGTGATGGAACTGATTCGGTCGATGCTATTTGATCTTGTTATTACGTGCGTCGTTAAATAAATACCCAAGAAGATGATGAACATGATTGCTCAAGCCAGGATTAGAACCTGGTACACAGAACCGCGCTTCTCTAGAACGAAACTATCGAAAGTCGTGGCCAACCATTTAAGTTAAAACGGTAAACGAAAATTTGTATAGGCTTGCCAAGCATTAGCATCGCACAACGGGATTTGGTTGAAATTTTCAGACAACAATCATGACCACTAAACTAGACGTTGTTAGCGTAACCAGCAAAATCTGTCATGATACCAACCTCCAAAAAAATTATACATTTCAGAAAATCGCTCATCTGGCAACGTAGAAGGTTTTCCTAGTTATTTATCTTGTTGATCGAATATGAACATATTTTGATTTCTCAACTAATATAAATAATATTTCTTAGGAAACCTAACCAGGAAAAATTAAATGTACCTCTTCAGGTGTTACATGGATTGCAGTATTTGGAATGGTTGGGGAGGAATGTCCGAGGGCTTTTAGTATGCTAAAAGCTCGTGGCCAACCATTTCGCAGTGGCCAACCATTTAAGTTAAAAGGGTTAACGAAAATGTATATATAGGCTTGCCAAGCATTAGCATTACAACTTTAAAAACTCACGGGAGAACGATTCTGTTAAAACTTCAGTAGCCGAGAATTGGACTGTCACAAGTCCAAATCAGACAAGTCTGTATCAGCATCGAACCACACTGAAAGTATTCTTTCTTAGAACTTTGAATGGAAATTACTACTTATAAATTAAGTTGTGAAAAGTTAAATGAAAAAAAAAAACTTTAAGTAGACATGTTTTAGACACGATGAAAAACGAAGGAATAATATGCTAGAGAAAGTGAAATGGATAATGTTAAGAAGACACGAAGATTGGGAAATGTTGAAGAGATTATGTAATCGGCCCATGGGGTGTTCAGAATAATATGGAGAATGCAAAGACGCAGCACGGAAAGAAAAAAAAATTCCATCAGCCAAACAAAATAACATATTGCAACTAATCAAGCCATTCTTCAGCGTTTTGATTGATTGATTTGTTGAAAAGTAAGTCTGTAACCTACTCATAAAGATGCCCCCCCCCCCCCCCCCCCCCGCTAAAGACACCAAGATGGCTCGGGTCAACGCTTCGATCTGTCCGAACGGTCATTGTGGTCGCACACAAGGAATGGCGTTGATGGAACGTCCAATAAGACGCCAAGGAATGCAAACGGGATCGTGGCGGGTTTGTTATGAAGAAGAATTCTTCTCGTATCGGCCAGACAGACGAATATCCAAGCTACGCCAACTATTCTTGAAGACAAGGGTATATAAGTATATTATATCAATATGGCGATATCGCCGCGTAACTTCGAAAGCCGATTGGTCCGAGGGTAAATATAGAATTCCTTTTAAAGAGGAAAGACTACCAGCTATATTAAAATAGAGCGACATTACCAAATAATATCTAAAGAATTATGTCCTACATTTAAAAAAGTTAAATACGGGCTCGATTTGTATTCGTAATAAGTAAACGGTGACTTTGGAGCCGTCCTAGCAACAAAGCACTCAATAAATTCAAAGTTGTTCTGAATCGGCCTTGTTGATCTGACATTTGTCCGCAGTTCGTTAGAGTGGGTAGACTCTAAATGTGAACTTATTGAATTTATTTATTTATTTATGAAAATTATTTGTATCACTGCACATATCAAAGTTAAATCAACAATAACAACCACAAAATAATATACGACAAGGTGTTTAAAAAACGTTCTAACCGAAATTGACTCAAGTTTCACTTTTTCGAAAAACCTTCACTTTCAATTACTATGAGAGAGAAAGAGAAGGAAGAGAAAGTAATATAGAAGAGTACGAGTGAGAGAGGGAGGGAGAGAAAGTGAGAGAGTATAATTTGATTGTCGGTGCGAATCTGCTTTAATCTCGTAATTTGCTTGCAAAGTGTTTAGCAAAGTTGAAGTGGGTGAGAATCAATTAACAGCTTCCAGGGCAGTAACGACGAGTGCGGCTCCGTCTTTGGGCCGTGTTAGCGGAAAACCTACTTGATTAAACGCGTTGAGTCCTTGTTGCGCGGAGACATCCGTCTTACCGCCTTCTTAAGGTGTTGGTTTAAGAATAACACAGAGCCTAGCTGAGCTGGGGTTATGTAATCAAATGTTCTACCATAATAATATTATTATTCTAGGTCTGCGGTAAGTTATGTGCGCAGAGTATCAACAATAATATTAAGTTATTTATAATGTATTTACTGCTGTTAAGGGTTATTTACGCCAAATTTACAGACACACTACTAATATTAGTTAATGTTTGTTTTGTTCTGTGATGAGTTGACTTTCAACATGAATATATTCAAAACTATATGCATATTACTATGTGATGGTTCCTTGTTCGTGTATTTGTTTAATACCTATCATATTCAGTAATATAACTGACATATAAAGTACGAATACAGTATGCAAAGAAACATAAATACCATTTCTGACCAAAATTTATTAATATATATAACAAAAAACTAAGTACTTAATATAAAGAGAACATTGAACAGTAAAAATGGTTTATTGTTTTTGTTATTTACTAGTGCATTGCTAACAGAGTAACATATAATTTATCTTATTGATGATATCCGTCTAGAATTGATCCGGTAACACCTCCAAATATACTTAAGGAATAGATTTTATGCCAGCGTCTATGTTGTGTGTTCTCTAAAACAAGATCATTCGGAGATGGGTAAATTGGATTGAACGTTTTATAACAGACGAAGCTTGTGAATAGAAAATTGTCGCAGCTGTATCTCAAAATACTGAGTTGATTTGATCGAGTTAAGCGAAAACAATAATAATTAATAATATTACTACAATACCTATACTGCTAACAATGGAACAAATAAACTGAACTGATGGACAAACAACAAGCTGTCCAAAAATGACATTGAAAATAATGAATATAAACAAGTGTAGCGATAGTAATTGATCACCGGTTAAAATTTTGAATGATAAATAACGTTGTGAAAGTTAGTAAGCGTTTTGAAAGTTTGTTTCCAACGTCATACATTTTTATTTTCTACAACTTATTGTTTTTCCATCGGCTCAATTAATTTGTTTCGTTGCACTGTGTTGGTGTTGCCAGTTACCTGTTGTTAACTCATTTTAAAAAAAGATATAAATTTTATTTAAATTTACTAGGAATGCAATGCTACAGTCATGAATGCCAAGATTTTAATGTATTAATTTGAATTATACAGACATATTAACATTCACGAGTTTCAATAAAACAGGTTTTATTGTAGTAATTGTCATAGTTGTATAAATATTAAAGGTCTCTGTATAGTATACGGGTGTAAATATTTATGAATTCATAAATGCAATACTCCACACAACATGTATTTTGTTTCATCTTTATTATAGCTCGACCTATATCCAATTGTGCCACAAACACTAGACTGTATATGTTAACATTATGACAACAAGAACGTATATAACATAACAAGGGATGTTAACTGTCAATAATTTGTTCAATATTTGAATAACCCAAGCTTCGTTTCTGAAATAGGTTTACGATTGTGAAACTGCCACGTCCAGAACTTCCGTAAATGTTGACGTACAAAGGTTATTCGACAAATCCAAAGCTTTTGAAACCGTACTATATTAGGTCTAGCTATAAATGACGCAAAGTTGCTGCCGCAAATTGAAAGCCACCGTTCAAATTACTTACATAGCCCGAATCGTTCAAAGATTACTGCTTCAAAATAACTACATAGAAAACGCCCTTCTTACCAAATAAAAACGAGAACGACGAACTACCACATTATGACGTAGAGGTTAAGTACGTCGTTAACCAATAATAAAATATTTGAACACAAATAAAGAATAGATCAGAATCTTCGATACAATAAATCGATACCTCTCAAACTGATCTCCCAACTGAATCATCCCATCATCTGATTCAATTACAACTCGAAAGCTTTCATTCGAGGTCGATACTCGATACTCGTCACACAAAACTCATCTCCATAAGAAACCTTAACAGGGACCTATCGTGTGTCTCGACAGCTGATCTTGAGTACCTCGCGACGGTCGTCATGGTTACAACACTCGACAAACAAATGCCGACAACGCTGCGCCACGCGGTGGGACTAGACGAAACTATACGCTATACGAACAATGTCTCTTATGTGGTTGTAATCGTGTTATGTCTCTGTCTTACAGTAACACACTTGAGAAGATGATGTCCGCTTACATGTAAAGGCTGGTCCACACAGATTTTTAAGACATGCGATTTAAGGTTTAACGCGTAGTCGTAAAGTTGGATCATAGGAAACACGTACTGGCGTTCACACAAAGTTTTAGTTTTAAGACGTTGTTTTCATTGTTATTTTTAAAACAACGTCTTAAAACCTTATGCATAGTGTCTTAAAAATCTGTGTGGACCAGCCTTAAGCTACATCCTGGCCACTTTAGCTATACTACAAAACGCGATCAAACGTTTTACAAATAACCAATGGTCTACAAAAGATAGACTTTTAGTACGACATCTAGAGAGTAACAGGCAATTTTTTAAAAATGTGATATTATGTTTTAATTATTAAAACGTTTTCCCAGTTGTTATTATTAATAATAATATATTATGATTATTTTTTCTAGCGTACTGCTTAACGTTGTACTTGTTGAAGCATAACCATAAAGTTCTTTATACGGGGGATATTAACGTAATCCTAACCTCAACCCTTCGAATTATTTATGGTGCTCTACACCACAATGGAAAGAGTCGAGTTTCATTACAGATTAATTTCTTTTGTTTGACCTAAAAGGGTGGTTAGAACATAGATATAAATGTTGTTACCAAGATACGTAACTTAATGGAGATCCGAGGACCTATGCTCGTTCCTCGATGCCTGCCATATTGTATGATTGCCTGTCTGTTTACATTTTAACATGTGTGTTTTTCAATGTGTTATACATCGCTTGGTGTATGTCATTGATATTGATTGCTATAAAAAGGAAGTACGCGAGTATCTGTATACCCATTAGACATAAAGTAGTCATTTCAGCATTGAAAATAATAATTTCTTATTATACAATATGGCGACGTTCTGAGAAAAATCCATTGTTGAAATCTCAAAAAAGAATCAGTTTTGGTACGTCCAGATAGCAGTGAGTTACGTATCTTGGTAACACTAATTATATCTATGGTTAGAACAAGGTCGTTATCAAACTTGCCAATTTAATAATGCACGCACTTGGCTGAGTTGATTCAGGCAGCGGATAGGTGGGCTGGCTGTTAAGTGGTTACCACTAATATGACCGGGTCATATCTTGGGGCGTCAATTAGCCTGCATGATTGATATAGCTGGTCGGGTAGGGGGCTGTGGGTTTCGAAAATATAACGTTAACTTAGTAGGCGGTGGTTTTGGTGGAGGTGCCGGGTAAACATTAAAGACGCTTCAAAAGAACAAGTTAGCTTAGAAAGTAGTGGTTATGGTGGAGATGAAGTGACCCTTAATCTTTAAAATAAAACGTCTTCCAGTATATAACCTTGTATGCGTGATTTTTTAATGTCTAGATTATTAAAATGCTAGTGTTGAATAATTAAACCCAAGCACACATGTTTAAGCGTTGCAAAATTTACGTTTGTTTTAACAGAACATAAATAATAATAATAATAAATAATAATAACAATAATAATAATAATAATAATAATAATAATAATAATAATAATAATAATAATAATAATAATAATAATAATAATAATAATAATAATAATAATAATAATAATAATGTTATGTTTATATAATTGTTTTATGTAGAATGTATGACATTGCGTGGTCCTGCGATGCGGTGCGGGTGTTTTGGGTTGGCCCGGGTTCGTACCGCGTCGCACCGCAGGGCCACGCGGTGTCATGAATTCAACTATATTTGATTTATGTGTAATATAATAATCTTTGTGATATGTAAAATCTTTTTAAAATGTAATTATCTTTGTAATGTGTAAAATCTTTGTAATGTCATATTTTGTAATGTGTGGTTGCAGCACCTAAGAGGTGAGGATCACCTTTGGTGCTGTAGACTAATAATGTACCTGCCATCTGGTGATGTGATAAATAAAGATAATAATAATAATAATAATAATAATAATAATAATAATAATAATAATAATAATAATAATAATAATAATAATAATAATAATAATAATAATAATAATAATAATAATAATAATAGTATTAGTAGAAGTAGTAACCCTTGTAGTCCACGATCGCAGTTTTGGACATCTGCTTGAATGGTAACCGTACCATACTCTTACATCACGTGTCTCTGTAAACATCTAAAGAGAGAGACGTAAAACTCGACAAGTAGAAACTCTCACTTAATAAATATTGATGCAAACAAACGTTCGTGTTTGTTCTCTAACGTTATTGGCTCGTTAAACACTCGAGTATTTCCACTTCCAATATTGTTATGAATTCCTCATCCGCTTCCAATATCTTCGCTCACTTTATATCGGAGCGGAACAAGTTCGGAAGCTCCTCAACTTATATTGAAGTAACTCTATCAGTCTCCATGGATACAGTGCCTTCTAAGTTCACTCCCACACACATTTATATATATATAAAGCCGGAGGCTGTAGGAGGGGGGGAGGGGGGGAGGGGGGAGGAAAAACACACCCCGGTTGTTATTTCAATCGAATTCCAGAAGACGGTGCCTCGCTTCGTCTTGAGTTACGCGTCTATTTTGGGAAACGTCGATGCTGAAACGTCGAGGATTGAGTTTGTTAGGGTGTCTAGTCAAACAACTCTAGTACAAGTCTGTGTACTATAATGAGTTTTTTTAATTTGTTTACCGTGGAATATACGTTTACTAAGGGATGTAATGGGACGGTATCGCTACAATTACGTCACCGAGTTGTTGACGAAAACATCCCCATGGATTAATCAAAGATCTCCCACGTAGTTGGAAATTGGTTTAGTAAAGGAAGACATTAAAAAATGTTAGGCATCTCCTTTATCGCCCGTTATTATCGTTTTGACGTTTAAAATAAGAATAGATCCATTTTAAACGCATACTTTTCTCTTAAGAAACGTGGGAACAAGTTTACGAGAATGCGATTAAAAAAAATTGATGTTATCTTTTTTGATATGAGCATAACTTCGAATAGAAATTGAGAATATTGTGCTAATATTATGCGTAAATGTTGCTGTTATCGTGGTGCAATTGTTTCATTAATATATTTGTGGATAATTCATACTGGGTAAGAGAAGTATTTAAATTTCAATTTTAGATAATTTTTTATTTATCTACCTATTTAGTTCACGATAACTTATTTTCAGTTGCAAACAGAGAGAGAAGATTAATTTAGTCTGCGTTCAGGAAACATTTGTAACGTTATTTTATTCTTGACACAACTTAAGTGGTGATATTTTTTTTTAAGTCTTGCATTGTATTTAAACTACTAGAGCATCCTGCATTTTCCTGAATATTTTTTTTAATTCCTGTGCCAGCGGAAACTAAAGAGAATCGTTCCGTGTTCTGCTTTCAAAACCTCAATTCCTTATTTTCTAGAAATGGTCGGCTACGCTGACTCTACCTAATCAAACACAATATTACAACTGCATCTAACTTTGAGAGTAGAATAAATAATATGTATGATACTCATCATCTTCCATTCCGAAATGAGATCCGTAATAACAAACTGTTTAAAAACATCCATTCAGTGCTGGATGCAATTTAACGTTGATTCTATGCTAACGTGATCTGTTATCATTTGCCGAGGTCACATCAAAGTAGGTAAGTAATTACAATTTTTATGAAGCCAAATTATAACGAAGGTAATAACCTATTTGAAGAATATAGCGACCGAAAAATAAACGTAATATACTTCAGCGAGGGTTGGCGGGAAGTTTTCCAATCTGAAAAGTTTTTAAGAGTTTTTAATTTGATGAGATGAACAAAGTCATTAAAAAAGTTAATTTCGAATATTATTAAGGCAGCGTCTAGTTTGTATCGTATATTTATTAAAACATGAATTTAAACCAGTTAATCCTGGTTTAATTTCAACGAGAAGTCATGGTCTGCTTAAAATTGAGGCCTGCATGTTTAACAGATGATATAATTATAAATGTAACACGTCATTATAAAATCAATATAAAGTAAAATATTTAGCAATATTAATATTGGAAATCCATCGGATGTCGAGCATGAATACGGGGATGTATTCGCATAGCTAATTAATTATTGTACATGTATTCTCTCTGGGTAATTATTCCATACTTCATAATAATTTAAAAAAAAATACACATAAAACGCCAAACACATTTCATTATAAGCTATTACTTTTAATGTTTTTAATTCTTTATTTATCTACTAATGGTTCATGTAAATAAATATTGTGTTATGTGTATTTAAAACTATTTTTGGAAATTTGTAATGATTCCACAAGTTTTCTTTGTGCTGCATGATGTTTTTATAATGTTTTCCTGCTAGATACAATCAATCATCGAAAGTGAACATATTATTCGATTATTTTTTACTTAATTATTAAAAGTAGTGCGGAAATATTTTCTTCAGGTATTACTTTGCCCACTTTGTATTATTTTATTAAAAAAAGTTATCAATTAAAGTGAGCATTTTCTTCAAGATAAAACGAATCTTGTATCTATAATTACCAAATGCACAATTCTGGCTTATATCTTCCCCGCGCATTGTCTATCGCAATTACCTTACGTTTCTAGTCGCGCCAATAAGAAAAACTGTCCTCTCGTAGGAAGAGCGAAGTAGAGAGTAGCTCGGTACACATTATTTGCTGGCACTAATTAGAAACATAAGAAGTAGGTTAATTTGTTCCAAGACGCCGGGGGTAGAGTTTTTCATGTTTTGTTTTTATTATTCTGTCTCTAGACAGACTTTCAACTTTTAATAAAGCTCCAGTATCAAACACAACCTACACATATTGCGATAAAAACGGAAGAATAAATTCTTATTTAAGCGATTAAAACCTTTGAGTAGATAATGCACTCGAAGGGTAAAATATTCGAAGCTGCAAGGTCGATATAATAATAAACTACTTTATTTTACTTGTTGCTCTGCAGTCTAGAGTCTTATTGTTGTGTCAGATAATGGACAAAATGGTGGAGGGTAAAGTGACGTTTACTTTTGCTTCATCTATCTTCATATGACGATGGGTAGGTTAAGTTAATCCTTTAAAGTAGTGTGAGGTTGTAATCAGATCGGAATACAATTTTACACCAAAATTGTTTCAGACTTGTAAAGTTATTGCCAGTTAACAATATTATGTATATAATGTATCATAATGAAAACAAATCATAAGAAACACGGGGCTTCCCAAAGGGTTGGAAACGACAGACTATGAATACGGACCTAAGCAATACTTTGGAGTGGCAATATTTTGTATTCGGAAATAAAGCTAGTTACCTCTTCAATGAGATATATAATGACTAAAGAAGTAGAAAATTAGCAGACAAATAGAAGTTGTAAAATAGCTCCGGTAGCTGAAACGTGTTTGTATGAATATAGGTGTAGGTTTTCGGTTTCGTACCGTATCGCCTTCAAAGCTTTACACCATACCAGAGTCAGCCTAAGTACGTTTCAAAGCATTGTTCCTACTGCTTTTAGTCCACTGACCTATATTTCCGTACTCTCTTAAGAAATAACAAGCAAAGTTTGTAGGGCAAATGTATAACAAGGAAGTCGATGGATGGTCTCTTGAAATATCTTCAATTAGTTTCTTTCAAAACACAAAGGAGCAATCTTTACCTTAAAGAGTTTCACTGTTGTTGTTCTTGTTTTGAAGTTATAACAAGTAGAACATCTTATAATGTAACAAAAGTGCTTTTTCTAAGAGTGTCATGTAAAAAATGTCTATCTATAGTGGACAACTAACAGATGAAAGTATCTGTAATGTTTCAGCAAAAACATGTCACTTATCCAGTGTTGTACTTCTTCAACAACTCATTTATTTCAATCTCAGCTTCCTATTCCAGGAGTTGTAAGTATCATTACATCAGTTTACAGCCGTGATTCAGCTCTATGGGTACTTTAGGACTTTACTGCTATGTTATTTTATTATTCATTTACTAATTGGCACCGTCCTAGTACTCCAGCCCCCCCCCTCCCCCTCCCTTTACACCCTCTCCACAATTTCAGACTACCAATTCAGTCGGTGAAAGCTTTCATAACAATTGTTATGAAATCATAAACCGAGACCTCTTAGATTAAAATAATAAAGTTAAAAGTTTCCATGAGCCTTTAGTAAATTTAAAATTACAATTTATATGGGATAATAATATACTGGTGAGCATACTATATGACGTAAATTATTCTATGGTGCTTATTTACATTACAGATCTAAAAATATACATATAGTTTGTGATAAAGTTGAATAATTTCACTTTTGTATTGCATGCTCGTAGCTTAAATAACACATTTTCAATAAGTGGAGACACATATAATAATCGTTGCGTGTTTCTCGAACACCCTGTATTTGCTGTGACGTCATTGATTGGAGATATCTGAGCCCGTCTTCCACTCTAATAACGATTCATTTAGTTGGGGTAATCAGCCGACAAATGTGGCCGTGAATTAACCAACTACATTGGCAACACCGCGCCAGACCGCAGAGTGAAGCGTCGCTGTGGCGAGGCAGAGCACACACACACTCCCACTCGCTGTCTGTCTCTCTCCCTCTCCCATGATCTCTGTCACTGTGGTGAGGCAGAGCACACACACACTTCCTTTCGCTGTCTGTCTCTCTCCCTCTCCCATGATCTCTGTCACTGTGGCGAGGCAGAGCACACACACACTTCCACTCGCTGTCTGTCTCTCTCCCTCTCCCATGATCTCTGTCACTGTGGCGAGGCAGAGCACACACACACTCACACTCGCTGTCTGTCTCTCTCCCTCTCCCATGATCTCTGTCACTGTGGCGAGGCAGAGCACACACACACTCCCACTCCCACTCGCTGTCTGTCTCTCTCCCTCTCCCATGATCTGTCACTGTGGCGAGGCAGAGCACACACACAGTCCCACTCCCACTCCCTATCTGTCTCTCTCCCTCTCCCATGATCTCTGTCACTGTGGCGAGGCAGAGCACACACACTCCCACTCCCTGTCTGTCTCTCTCCCTCTCCCATGATCTCTGTCACTGCAGAGCACACACACTCCTTCTCCCACTCGCTGTCTGTCTCTCTCCCTCTCCCATGATCTCTGTCACTGCAGAGCACACACACTCCTTCTCCCACTCGCTGTCTGTCTCTCTCCCTCTCCCATGATCTCTGTCACTGTGGCGAGGCAGAACACACACACTCCCACTCTCACTCCCTATCTGTCTCTCTCCCTCTCCCATGATCTCTGTCACTGCAGAGCACACACACTCCTTCTCCCACTCGCTGTCTGTCTCTCTCCCTCTCCCATGATCTCTGTCACTGTGGCGAGGCAGAACACACACACTCCCACTCTCACTCCCTATCTGTCTCTCTCCCTCTCCCATGATCTCTGTCACTGTGGCGAGGCAGAGCACACACACACTCCCACTCCCTGTCTGTCTCTCTCCCTCTCCCATGATCTCTGTCACTGCAGAGCACACACACTCCTTCTCCCACTCGCTGTCTGTCTCTCTCCCTCTCCCATGATCTCTGTCACTGTGGCGAGGCAGAACACACACACTCCCACTCTCACTCCCTATCTGTCTCTCTCCCTCTCCCATGATCTCTGTCACTGTGGCGAGGCAGAACACACACACACTCCCACTCTCACTCCCTATCTGCCTCTCTCCCTCTCCCATGATCTCTGTCACTGTGGCGAGGCAGAACACACACACTCCCACTCTCACTCCTATCTGTCTCTCTCCCTCTCCCATGATCTCTGTCTCTGTGGCGAGGCAGAGCACACACACTCCCACTCCCACTCCATATATGTCTCTCTCCCTCTCCCATGATCTGTGTCACTGTAAGGTTGGATGGAAGATAAGGCCTTACTGGCCTTAATCCCGTCTTCAATAAAGACCATTATCTATCTATCTGTGTCTCTCACTATCTCAGTCACTATCTCATTATCTCTTATCTATGCCCATATCTCTCTCATTATCTCTGCTTTGTGTCCGTCCCTGTCTCTATGTATCATTAATTCTGCCCATATCTCTCTCCATCTCTCTATATCTGTGTCTCTGTCTCTCGTCTCTCTACCTAATTATCTCTGTTTTCGGCACTGACTCCCATTATCCCTGTGTCTCTCTCTTGTTTATCCGTCTCTCTGTCTTTGTCACTAATTATTACTTATCTCTGCCGTGTTTCTGGTTCTGTCTCCATCGATGAGTTTACAATGATCATACTGTTGAAAAGTGATTTGTGAAAGAATTAGCTTTAATGTGTTATTATTAATATACATATACTGCCTTCTTAATAGAATCCGAAATCAAAATTCCATAAATACAATGAATGCCACATATCTTGCTTTAATTCATGATATGTTGTAAAATACAATTGTGTCCTTATTTAAGTACCGTTTCATCCTAAGCATGTCGAGACGTCTACATTCTACATTAGCCACGAGTTGATCACTTCGCGAAACTTCCCACCTCTCAACTCAAACTTTCCGCTTGTAAGTTTCGTCTAATTCTATTATACAACACAACAAAAACTGCATTTGACAAGTTATATGACCCAATTCTGTTCCTCGACATCGTCACTTGGAAACTTATATTCTGTTTGTTGGGTTAACCAATCTTTGAAATTTCTCACAACATACTGACGAAAACTATGGCAATCTCCATGACGTAAAATATATGTAGCAACTAAGATACATTCGCGATATCATTACATCAACAGTCGTGTAGATACTTTACTCTGACATATTACATTCCTCGCACAAATAAACATGTTTATACGTGTTGAGCTTGTCTGTAACTCATATCTGTGACTCCATTTTCTTTGTATTTCAAAAACATTCCAAACTCCACTTGGTCGGTTTATTTTTATCTTGCCTCTTTCAATACAAAGCGACTCCGTCACATGTTTGTTTTTCACAAATAAACTGAATTCAAAGTGTTTCTGTTCACCGTTCACATGTCTAGAGTATATTCTGCATTTGTTGATGTATATAGTGTAGATACTTGTGACTTTTTCTGTGTGTAGATGACAATGTGTGTGTTGAAGAGTCAGTCTTGTCGGGTTATTTATGGGTATAATATGATAAAGTGGATTTAAGAAAGAAAGAAAGAAAGAAAGAAAGAAAGAAAGAAAGAAAGAAAGAAAGAAAGAAAGAAAGAAAGAAAGAAAGAAAGAAAGAAAGAAAGTACAGAAGGAAAAAAAGAAAAAACGACGGAAAAAGAAAGGAAGGAAAGAAAGATATAAATATAAAAAAGACAGTCATAAAGACATTTAGTCTTAAAAAACAGACAACTATACAGTAGGAAACAGAGATAGACATACAGTCGAAAATACAGACACATATACAGTCAGAAACAAAGAAATTGAGGCACCGTTTCGGTAGCAGCATTAGAACTCTCAAATCTCAACCCCCAGTCAGTAGCCTAGTCTACTTCTACCATCTGACGCTGTGCTAGGCTGTTTGCATCTGCAGTAGGTAGTGTGAATAGCGAGTGACCGTTGGCGACCAACTTATAAAGAGAGCCGACTGGTCTCAAGTCTGTTAGCCAGCCAGGAAACTAACAAGGCTACTACTTCAAAGCGAGCGGAACGGTGTAACGCAAACAGCCCCCGAGCCAGACGAGTACAGACGAGTTAATGATATTTACAACACGCTGCACGGTAGGGAAACAGATATCGGCAAACAACAGTTCGCCATTTTAAAATTTATTTCAACCTTTAAATAGCGACACTTCCGTTTCTTAGCGCAAACCGTGTTTTAAAAGGCTGCTCCACACAGATTCTTAAGACATAATATAATGCATAAGGTTTTAAGACGTTGTTTTTAGGGCTCTGGTTCACATAGTTTCGTTTCGTTCAAGATAGGCTTCGTAAAGTGAAGTATTTTGTGACGTTTTATCCTCAGTTGAAACATCATTGTAATACAATACAAATTAATTAAAATTCGTATTATCCATAGTTAATTAAAATAGTCTTGTTTACAACAATTCCTGCACATCTTACAATTAATTCATAAGTATTATTAAAGTAAATGATCCGTTGACTTGAGATTTTAGTAACTTGTTTTCAGATTTAAGCGTAAAGTTGGACATTGCCCAACTTTATTGTGTGAACGCCAGTACGTGTTTCCTATGATCCAACTTTACGACTACGCGTTAAACCTTAAATCTTATGTCTTAAAAATCTGTGTGGACCAGCCTTAAATCGTACAAAAATCATGCCCTTAATCTACTGTTCACTTACTAGTACGGTTATATCGCTGTGTATTATTTACTATTGGTAAAGATTTCATACGTCGATTACATAATATTTTATGTATACAAATTCCACGTTCCAATAATTCATTTTTAAATATTAATAGTATGTTTAATACGTAAGACCCTAAAGTTCGAAGATAGCATTCAGTTTATGACTGATAAAAGTGACAGATTGGCTTTAAGCTGGATTTTGTGGTAGGTAGAAATGGTGTTATTACTCGTAAACTTCCAAATCGGGGTTAAGTATGTGTGATAACTACTTTCCTCAGAAAACTATTCAGTCGGCCAATGTGGGAACCTCTTCGTGTTGACCAATACGCGCAAAGAGGTCGCTCGTGCATATATCTTTTAATTTTTTTTTATTCATCATAATAATATGGCTATATCATCATCTTTCCTCTTCCAAGTTTTAAATTATTTATCATTATACTTGCCGGCGGTCTTTGTTATTAAAATAATCCCCAACTGGATTCCCCTGAAATGATAACCCGATCGATATCACCTACCTAGTTGTTAATTCCGTCGTTAAAACAATACTCACAACAAACTCAATAAACCCCTTCCTTCTGGAGTTTAAAATAAACCTACATCTCTGCTCTCTAATAACCAAAATTGTTTCCCGAAGGTTCGCAACATCAAATTGGATATTCAAATTATAGGAAGCACAAAATAAATTGCCTCACGTGGTATGGCTTGCGTGTTTGTATCGATTGATTGGTTGATTGATTGATTGATTGATTGATTGATTGATTGATTGATTGATTGATATGTTAGGCCTCTGTGAAGACTAATCATGTTGTTGAGAGATGAGAGGTGATTTGTTGTTTTATGTCTCTATTAATGCGACTACGATATTCGAGGCGATGAGTGATAAATTAGTGATCGATAAGTGATAGATGAGTCATCGATGAGTGATCGATGAAGGGGTGGACGATTAAAACACACATGTAGGAGGAGTTGATATCTATCACATACCTAATACATAGTCTAGCAACGGGCATTATGGTCGCGTTTTGTATTGGCAACGATGTATTTCGTGTAATCATAATCTGGATTGATTTAAAAACATCTCTCATTTTAATTTAATTTGTCTGTCGATGTAGTTTTATTTTAAATGTACATTAGAACGAATTCCCTATAAGAGGCCCTTTACCCGAGAAATGTATTGCCAGAAATGCATTGCTGTGCGTTTAGATGACTTTCAAAAAATTTACTTTATTGTTAGAAATAATTGCTCGAAGTAAGAATCAACAAATGAGTTAACAGTTTAGTATCACGTGGACATTTGCTAGCGATAGAAACTAGAACCATATCAATGAAGTTCAATACATTGTTTACGAAACAAAATTCCTATTAGCATTCATTCTTCTATTATATTGTTTAGTGTTCCTTCTGCCTCAAGACGGTTGTGTCTGAACTTAAAAGCAATCCCCCGCTTCATCAAACTTTCCTAGAACTTTCTTTCTTAGCGTACTCTCAAGTGCTTCCTCGTTTCACACAATCCAAGAGATCTTCCAACATACTTCAGTAAGAAAAAAAAACTTAAGCTAACCGTACGAAAACATGGATTGTAACGTATGAGCCATGTTTTACATGACCAACATACAAGGTAATAAAGAAAACACTATGTTTAGACACCAGTATGATGAAGCCACACTATGCTGGCTAGAAATAGAGCAAGCCACAGGTGACTAAAACACCCTTCGAACTAAGTTACACCTTCAACGACCTTGGATATCGACCGAGGGGGTGGGTAGAAGAAGGAGGGGAAGTGAATCCCTGTTTACGTTTAGTCAAGTGGTTTCATCACGAACATATTTACTTGTTGGGATACAATAATTGTAAATATTGTACACAAGGTAGCTAACAGCGCTACAACACGATTGGCTTAGACGCTTTAAATTAAACTCCCTCACTGAAAAGTCTTGTTACTAAGTGGGTAGACTAAATATAAATCCATTTTTTATTTTTCATTTACACCCGGCGTTTTGTTGATAACAACTGTTATAATATATTGTACATAACGTAGGTATATGCGTCTTATTTTTTATGCAATACATATTTTTTTAAATACATGTCTTTAGATACATTTATTCAGTAGTTTCGTTGAATACATGTGACGAAAGATGCACAAACTAACTGGCGCCCATGTTAAAAAGAACCGTGTAGCGTAGCGTGCGTAACTACGGTACATCATATAAGCCGGGAGTATCTCCAGACAGTTCAATTAAGCATTGCTCTCTTTGGGTCGGTAAATGTATTGTTGCTAAGCAGAGTACAGTGGATGTGTTCTTAGATTATGTTAGATAAGATGCTTAGAGACATGTATAGCACGCGGTAGCGTGCATATTTCTATCAAGTGTAAGTTTTGGAGGAGGAAAACCTGTTCTTTCTCGAATATGGTTTTTAAGTATTAATGATTTCGTTTTGTATGTGTTTTCTAAAAACGATTTTGTACATTCAATACAACTTTTGTATGTTTCTATCTAATGTAAACATTTATGATATATCATTGAAAAGATTGAAAAACTCCAGGCTCCTTTCGGAAGTGCTACGAATGAAACCGGGTATGTATTTTATTTTCATGATCATACACACTACCATTCTATTTTCCCCATTGTATTTATAACCTCTAAATGCATCTGTCACCACGACTGTTAAAAGGTGTATATTAGTAGTGGTTTTATAAGTAAAAAATTGTTCGGACAAACACGGTTAAAAACATTCACGCACAACTCACCGCGTTATATTTTTTAACCATGTTTCTCCGAACAATTTTTTACTTATAATATCATCTTCCGGTTAATGAGTCCTGGTGTGTGTTATTAGTAGTGGTTGCTGCATCTGTATGTCCGTGACTGTACTTGTCCAGAGCAGACGAAAGGGGGTATGTCCAATTAGGGTGAGGTGGGCTATCAAAGCCGACCAGTAAACTCTCCCAGAAGCCGCCACTTAGGGTAGTAATTAACATGTATTAGATGAGGCCTACGGCGAGGGTAGTTTGCAGCCGGCCAAGGAAACCACGACCCTCCATATTGAACACAGTCAGCATTTAAAATAGAAACGATTGAAAGAAAATTTGTCTAGACAGTGATCTACCAATATTTGTATCACTAACAATAATGAATACATGAAGATAGAGTAACATTTGTACAACAAATTTTCGGGGATCAGACATTTTTTTTACGATATTTCCGGACATTTAATTAGACTGTAGAAGAGAGAGGTATAAAAATTCAGTCGAAATAAAAAATAAAATGTATGAAACTCACAATACAGAAATCACGCAGACACTTGAAATGTATACCGTAATTCTTTTATCGGAGTAAATTTACAATAGGTAGAGATTTACGTGGAAAAAGAAAAAGAATGCAACTTTACTGTTGTGAAACGTAAATATCTTTGTTTTCTATTTCTATAATTTATTATTAACAGTAAAATTACGCAACAAAACTAATTCATAATCAGTAAAATCATAAACACAACAATACCGCATTCACTAGATATTAATGGTGTTAAATCTTCTTTAGGTAAAAACATAGTTGACGTGTTGCAATTTTCATCTACACACCATCCAAACTTTGTATTAAGAGAAGTTAATCTTGATTTAACACAAACATATTCATCGCGACAAATAATCTCGGAAACAATAATATTATTACTTGATAACAATTTCTGTCGCGGCTCTTTCTTTGTTGTAGTGGCTTTGTCTTGACATAACAGAATTGTCTGGAGGCGAAATTTGATAGCTATATGACCGCGTGTGTATTATTTCCTACCCGCTCAGAGGCTGAAACTCATATACAGTGTTAAGTTAGTCGTTGTTTCGATGGCTGCAAAGTTTTGTTTACGTGGATCTTCTTGTTGGTGTAAGTAATTTCTAGAGCTTTACGAATCCCTGTCTTAGCGGAGAATTAAGTCCTGCACTTAATAAATTGGAAGGAGGAATAAAACTACGAGACTAACGTCATAAAATGTTGACTACGTCTACGTCTACGTCTACGTCTACGTCTACGTCTACGTCTACGTCTACGTCTACGTCTACGTCTACGTCTACGTCTACGTCTACGTCTACGTCTACGTCTACGTCTACGTCTACGTCTACGTCTACGTCTACGTCTACGTCTACGTCTACGTCTACGTCTACGTCTACGTCTACGTCTACGTCTACGTCTACGTCTACGTCTACGTCTACGTCTACGTCTACGTCTACGTCTACGTCTACGTCTACGTCTACGTCTACGTCTACGTCTACGTCTACGTCTACGTCTACGTCTACGTCTACGTCTACGTCTACGTCTACGTCTACGTCTACGTCTACGTCTACGTCTACGTCTACGTCTACGTCTACGTCTACGTCTACGTCTACGTCTACGTCTACGTCTACGTCTACGTCTACGTCTACGTCTACGTCTACGTCTACGTCTACGTCTACGTCTACGTCTACGTCTACGTCTACGTCTACGTCTACGTCTACGTCTACGTCTACGTCTACGTCTCGCGAATTCTTATCTTGAACGTAGTCAGTCACACTGGTATTTTTAGTCGAAGTCGAAGTCAAAGTCGAATTCGAAAGTCGTAATCGTGGTCGTAATCGTAGTCGATGTCAAATTCGAATTCAAATAGGAAATCATCAATATGTCTCACAATTCATAGGTTTCACGTACGTCACATCTTTGCGCGTGGCGGCCACATTTGTGATCAAAATTTTAAGTTACCATGGAGAGACAATTGAAGGCTGCTATTCTAGAACAAAAAAATTTTTTATTCTTCAAAATTTAGCCTGTTTTGAAATATTATCGGTGTTTGGCAATTTTTTATTTTTTATTACCTACTTATGTTAACATTTTAATTTCTAAATTAGGCTTATTTATTAAATTTGAATAGTATTTGCCAATGATCTAGGATTGGTCCTCATCAATTGTGTCGCAATCATGGCCGCTGTGACGTCACGTGGGAACTATAGGGTGTATTCACGTATTGCGCATGGTGGCCACACTGGAGGCCACAATGGCATGTGATTGGTAGTTCATTGTTACTATGTTTCAGCTGACGTTAGATGCAAATTCAAATGTTCTCTAACTTTGGTTTGCTATTATTACTTAAAATCAATATAAACAAACTCTTTTGTCCCGATTTCTCTTTTAATCGTTTACAAAAGCATACAATAATCATTTTCGTACACTTTATCGGGGGATATACGTATTCAAACTTGCCATATTTCCCCGTAAACAATATTATTCGTTTTCTATTGACAGTTAAATGAAACTTGAAATAGTACTATAGGTGGCCTCCAATATGGCCGATGTGACGTCAATGAATTCTCCCTATAATACAACGCCCGTGATTGCAATGAACGTTAGAACAAGACCAGCGTACGAGTGACACCCTCAAAGCCCCGAGTTCTTTCAGAACGCGCACAGATTGCAACGCAGCTACGAACACTAAAGCACCGTGTGAGTTTATGTACACGCCCGACACTTCAACCTTACGTGTTTTAATAATACACGTCCCTACACCGGACAATAACAATCCGTCAACCCGTGAATGGGGCGTCTGGGAGTCATAGCACTCAGACGTTGATTAAACTCTTTGACTTTTTCGCACCCAACCACCGCCACGTCATTAATTTAAACTCATAATCAACGGCAACGGCTCTCGTAAAGTTTCAACTTGGGCGTGATTTTGTTTTTTTTTCATCATTTTGTTTTCTAAAGGTTTTAATAAGCTTTTCAGTTCGTTAAAACTCACTACAAAATATGTAAAATACTACAGGGCGTCGCTTTTAATTATTTGCTTTATTATAATATTTTTGTTTTTAATTTCTAACTCATTCATTTATGAAAGGGATACAATTTAGAGCTACAAAGGATTAAATATAAACCAGAACACAAAACAAGTAAATAATACATAGTTTCAAATTAGAGTGAGTTTTCATGTTCATACATTTTAAAACACATCTTGAGATGTGTATGCAAACGTTGTTTGATATATTATGTTTAGTATATCAAACAAAGATGCATATTTTATAAAGATACACGTTTTATTTATTATACACAGCAAAATGAAAACTGACACTGAGTACCTGTCCGACAGTCTGAGCGCTGAAAAAGATGTCATCGCCTATTCATGGTTATCTGTAGCTGAAAGGGGTGTTAAAGCCTATTCATGGCTATCTGTATTATAGATCGTTGATATGACCAGCTTAAAACTTCCTACATAAAACAATGTTTTATCTACAATTTAATATACAGTCATGCAGTCAATCCGGCCTCTTATTAAATATCTTGACCCACATGAGGAGACCAATGGTCGTATCGTCCAAATATTAAGTACCGCTAACATAAACCAATGATATTCAACACCTATAGTAGGCTAGATCACCAGTCCCCCAACCTTCCACTGAGTAGCAAGCGAAGCGATTTGAAGCCATTTTGAAATGGGCAATTTACATGCTAATGTGGACCTTTCAGTACTGCTAGCGCTGCCAATGGCAGAAAGTCGCATTTGAAACTCCTATTGCCGCCTGTGGTTCAAGCCCATTTCAAGATGGCATACAATTGACACGCTTGTGGCTGCTAGGTTGCGCATCTAGCCTACTATGTATTGAATATTATTGACATAAACCGGGACTCACCGCCGACCACGACCATCAAACCGACACCGCCGCAGTGATTAACCCAATTTCAGATGCAATTTAACTTCAATTTGCACTCAAAACAGCCGCGTAATCTTGTTACGCGTAATCACAATTTGTCCGTTGCGATAACTTCCCGCTGCCTCTTAATGCATTGCATCTCTCAACGCTGATTAACGACGTTTATCCGACGTTTATCCGTTTAGACGTCGTCTTCTTCTTCTTCCTCTCCTTAACATTGATTGGCAGACGTGATTTTGTGACGCCAACTACCCACGTTCTCTGCTTGATCTAGGCATGTCCTGCAATAGTGTTCATTACGAATACAAAAATAGTCACTCCACAGTGTGTTGTTTGAGATAAACATTATAATACATTATAGTTACGTACAGGAACGTACGGTTTAAAGGGCGTCTCAGGTCAAAGCTGAAGTAGGTAGCAGCACATGTCCTAAAAGGTCCAACTTTGTAATGAATTCCATGGTATACCTTGTTGTAAGTCAACCAAATGACAATGTGTTTGTTTTGTATCTAATGGCAAAATTATCGTCAATCACAAACCTTGTAAGACATTACTACAATGGATGACTTAAATCTATAAATGTTTAAATATAAACGACTGAAAAGTTGAATTGAGAAAACGAGATGAAAAGATTGAGTTGGACCTTTCAGTACTGATAGCGCTGTGAGCGGCAGAAAGTGAGAAACCCATTGTATTTGCACGAATCAACGAAATACCCAACAATGAAACAATACCTAGTAGCCGATTGTTTGTCCGACCTATGTCGTCACAGCTCCCATATCCGTGGCTACCGTGGAACAAAAAGCGTTGGCAGTTCCAGAAATACACGACAGGTGTCGCCAAACGTCATTGGGCCACATAGCCCTTTTTCATGGTGAAACGTGTAGCGCGCATTCTGTGAACCAACGGTAGAACTGTCAATGCTATTGCAACGTGACCTATCCTAACCATACTGGACACCAGCCCCTCCCCCTCTCTCCCCTCTCCCCATGCGAACAAGTAAAGCCAGCTGTGTTCAGGCCACGTACAAAGTGTGACCTGCAAGTAACGCTTACCGCTCAACAAAGACGAACTAAGACGGGCGGCTTGGATCAAAGAGAATCTCTCAATATCTCAGCGAATAGACTAGACTAGTTGAGTATGTTTCATTAACCCCCGTTGGCACCTCCGAAGCTATCAAGTCTGTTACATACAGCCGTGTGTATAGGGTGGTAACAAAGGTTTGGGCCACAAATTATGATAGAATATGATTTAAAATGGTGAAAATAAATATGGTTGTTTAACGACGCATTTATTATCTAGGTTATAAAGAGTCGTTTCTTTAGAAGTATCTTAAGTATCTTAAATAAGGCTACCCTGGACATATTTTACATCTGGGCCAAAAGGAGTGCTTGAAATATTACATTGACATGTTTCATTGAATGAAAGTCTGACAAAAACACGAATCAGAAGTTCACTTCAGAAAAACGTATGGCTATCTTAAACGATTACTATAATTGATCGACTTTATTTAAGGCGAAATTATGGCTAGTTGGACCTTCTCTTTAATAAATCCTTGAAAATAAATTAACTAATTTATTTATTTTGCCTTGTTTCTTTAACAAAATTTTTTGTTTGAAACACATCTTTTATATTAAGACTAAGGCTTACGTTATTGAACTTTACCAAGTAAATCAGTAAAAGAGATAAAGAATATAGGTTTACAAAATAAATAATAAAAATTGTAAATATAGGTTACAAATATTACATCGAAATATGTCGGGCGAGTACCCTTCTTGCGGGCAACGATCACCATAAAGTCAAACACGTCCCTCGCCAGGTTGTAACACGAGGAAGAGATCTGTTACCGTGTCTGGTGTGGGTGGCGGTACAACATTGTCAGCTCGATCACGCCCTTGACAAACATGGCTGACACAGTTTCCCTAGCCACGTCGGTTGTGTTCACTCACTCAAGCTAATGCTGGCTTGAACCGCAGAGATAACATAGTTTCTACTCTAGTAGACATCGTCATAGACAATCATATCGTGTCTCTACAGGCAGATGGCGCAGTGGTCGTGGTTTATTAAGCGTTAAGAGCGATTCCGGCGTCACAGTTTCGAATCCTGGTTTGGACAACTGTGTCGTTTTTCTATTTAAATTTAATCTTCACCTTACAAGTATGATTTTTAGATTTTTCAGTGTGTTTGTTATATTTGTTTGCTGCTATTTTAAAAAAGTCTATGAAAAAACGTGCATAAACATTTAAAGCCTGTCCGCTTCTAGTAGAAACGAAACGTTTAGAGCTAATGACCAATGTTTGTCTAATAGACCGTGAAATAGGGTCAAAAGGGCCAACAGGTAGCGCGCTGTTGTCATTTCATTGCAATTCTTTTTCTTTCGAAGAGTGACATTCTTTCGACTTCCATTATTATTAAATTGGCAACCGTGTTTTTCTAGTAAATCTTGGTTTACATGCCGATTATAATGGTTTAATACACAAACATGGGCCATTAGCTCTAAACGTTTCGTTTCTACTATGAGCGGACAGGCTTTACTACCAACTCGCTTTATATGTAAATGTATATTTTCTTACTGCTTTTCAATATTCAATCATAGCTATTCAAATCACACAGCTCAATCGATTGGTATAATGCTATGCAATTGTGTTAAAGAATGGTCTACTTCGTTGTGCATCTCCATAGTCATCAATCATGCAAATATAATATACCATCATTACGACATTGTTAACCGGATCTGTAATATAAGCGGTCACTAACTGACCTAGGTCACGATATGAATCAGTGCCCTACTCTACTATGCAACTAGATAAAATACTATTTAATACATTATAAATGTGACCATTCTTATTAAAACGGAAACATAGTAGAACAGGTAAAACGTTATATATAAAAGACCTAGTAATTTGACTGTACACTGTTCCTTGTCAAGATAAAAACTATTAAAACCGCAATATTTCGAACCATTATCAGAGTAGTGTGGTTTCGCCCGTTGAAGAGCTCTAATAAAGGTTCGAAATATTGCGGTTTTTAATAGTTTTATCTTGACAAGGAACAGTGTACAGTCCAATTACTAGGTCTTATATGTGACCATTCTACTGACAAGTATATCTACATCATTACATGGACGTACATCCACCAATATGCATAAATCAAGGGTAGGTCAGAACGGCGGAGTTCTTAAGGTATGACTAAAGCTTAACACATAAGCAGTGTTTAAAATTGTTGAAACCACTTCCTATAAAATATGATTATTTAGAAAATTATAATATGCAAATTAAAGCTAGTAGTAAAGTTTGTCGAAATACACGAATAACAAATCGAACAAATGTGAGGCTATTCAAGAAGGTAAATTCGTAAACCTTTGTTCAAATTAAGATTAATAAAGTGATTTCAAATACGAAAAATTGAGCCAATTCCAGATATCATCGCAGTTTATAGTAATAAAACTCTACAACCTTGTTTTCAATGTTTGTAACTGATTTTATCGAGACAAGAATCTTACAACTCAATGAACGTCAGTTTATATCTTTCTCCTAGACAGAATCAATGCAAGTGTCTGCGCTCGTTGTGTCCTAATAAACACAACATATCTCTTTTAGACGAGATGCTACGGAAGTCACTCCTCATTAACGAACACTGAAAAGTTCCCGAGCGAAATCGATCTCTCCTCTGCTGTGAATGAATGTTTAAAACTACAACACAGCACTCAGCTAGACGAAGTGGAAAGTTACACAAAAAGAAGAATGAGATGTTGATGATGAAGAATAAAAACACGAGTTGTACATCTAAGCGAGCGAGAAACGGATGAGACGTAGTCCCTACCAAGTACATTATTCAGACATTATAGTTTCAAACTGTAATGTAAACTTGTTAATTGATAATCAACATTAATAATAATATTGAAATGTAAAATTAAAAACAATAATAACTAAAAGTGCACCAATTAAAATATTAAGGAATTAATCATTCATAGTCCTCAATATCGTCTCGTCAGCCCACAAGATCTTACTAGTTATTTATAATTGTAAATTAAATGCATTGTTAAGTCTAGTTTTTAAGTTAATACTACGTTAAATATATATTACATTATTCAGTACTCCGCACACCAGATTTTATACCTACTGACTCAAAAGACTAACTTCTGTCAGTGGGTATTGATCAACATAAAAACAAATGTATTGTAATTTATATTGATTTCTAATATGTGGTAACTGAATAAAACTAAATCTTTGTTCTTGTAAAATTAGGTAAATGATTGATTGATTTTATCGTTATTGACAACGGGTCAGTGTCCTACTGAAAGCAATATAATAGACAGTTGAACAATAACAACAAGTTACACTAGACTAGAATATTATAATAAATTGAATATATCAGTTATACATGGCTCTGATCAGTGATAGCAAACCAGGCTTTTATTAAGGAGGTCGCCGATTCGATACCCGCTACTAACTGTTCAGACCCAACGTTTAGTATGGGGTCGTACTCAGTCGTATCAATAATACTGACATCCCTCGGATAATCCTTCTAAACTATTCCAGTTAGTCAAAGAAAGAGGGGATTGATTTTATCCGGACAAATTTTCTATACAAAATAAAAATAAAAAAATTCATGGAGTACCTATATGAATGTATATAATATCGGGTGAATTGTTCCGAACCATTAGCCAACTGAATTGTAGGTTTTAGCATCGTGTTCATGATCAACACGACTACTACAATAGACATAAAATAAAAACAGTTTGAAAACAAATCTATATTATACCAATTAGGGAAATATCCGCTATAATAAAAATAAATAGTATTTTACGCAAATTCTGATATAATATAGGCCTACTGATTTTAAATTAGATAATTGTAGGTTAAAAGTAATTCTTAATTCTACTAAAATATGCTGATTTTAAATTAGATGTAGCATAAAAGTCATTCTTTGGTAAGGTACTGACATTCAAATATGTCCTTGGAATAAATGTACTAACACATTATAATGGGCTGATCATCTATACACGCTAAATGAAAGTGTTCCTTAAAAAACTTCCATTTTCTTGGCTTCGTTTTCTTCTCCCTCTAAATAGGAATGTGTTTATAACATATTTTTACGTTGTGATATTCAAGGTGATTCAGAAAAACACTACCACACATTTCTCAGGATTCATTTCCATTGTTTGCTTTGTGTTCGACACGTGGCAAGTTAAATCGATTGTGATTGGTCGACACAGCCCGTGTCAATGAAGTGAGATAAATTGAGCCAATGGGGTGCATTAACTAACGCTGTTAGAAACTAATTGAATAAAGCTTCGAGTCAACGTAGAAAGAAGAAAGAGGCTCCATTTGAGAACATTTCTAGCTTACTTCTTTCAAATAACAAAATATATTTCAATATTAAAACCGCACAAAATGAAAGTTATATCACATCTCAAGTTCTCCAGGAAACATTTTTAAATATTAGTTCAGTTTGTATAAAAAAAGAAGAAAAAAAAGTGAAATGTTATCTTAAAATATCAACTCTTTATTTATTAAAATAAAACAATTTGATAACATTTTCTTATGGTGGGTTTACAAGGTTACATGTTATAAATTGTATCAGGTTATTGTTCTTCTCTTTATCTGTCTGTACATGTCAACAGCTGCATTATTAATATCAACCCACCCGTAAAAACCACAAAGGGTCAACTTTATGTCTATTCCGACTGTCCCGGCGGTTTAGACATACATCAAATTAAATGTGGAATGTTTCATTATTACATTTATGGTCTGAACAAAAACATGATGGAGCTATTCGGACATACAATTTAACTCGTTTGGAATGTTATATTTAAGAACTTTTACCACTGTCAGATTCATGGCTAGAGGGTTATACTGGATGTAGGAATGTCCCCAGGTGTAATATATGTTATTTGAAAAGTTCTCTGGTAGGACTAGACTACGCATCGGAGTTTCTGTCGTGAAATTAAATTAAAGCTCGCCATTTACATGGAATCAGAGACTAAATAGATTTAACGAACATATTTTTATTTCATTGAAACTGCTTTGAAAAAAGACTTAACACCAGATACTGCAAACTAAAATTAGTAAATAACAAAATGTTTAGCATAAATCATTACATCCTCACATGTATGTCATAAAAATTGCGGTATTCACTTTCATAATTACATTTCTCATACACAATCACCTAAGCGCACCTCCTCCACCCCCCAACCGCCCGTAGCTGTCACCTACCCCGAAACCGCAGTATTATTAAACAACTTGCATAATTATCCCCTTCGATAAGGTTTATTCAAAAACATTCACTACCATCGATGAAATTCCAACCAATGAATAATAATCCGAATATATTACACCGCGTGGCCGATATCCGGAAACGGAAAAGGAATCGTGACACTGTTGCCAACTTAGTTCCTCTCGAACCGCATCGATAAATCGTATTGTGGGTCGAATGGGAGTCTGGTGACGGGAGATAATTGGATGACGTATCTGTTCACATCTGCATCACATCACATCAGAGTCTGCTCCCGCGGGAGAACAAGGCACTTCCAGGACTCTCTGGGTCCTGGAATACTCGTGGTTGGAAAGAAAGCTACAAACGGATCCAACACGGCCCAAGCTTACTTATGTTTATCAGTCTGATTACATTTTCATGCTGTTATAGCTACACTTCATTCTGTTATTTACATTGTACTTATTAAGTTAAAAGTTATTCATAATGTGCATTTAAGAAGTATGAAACAATATATGGATTCGTACGTTAATTTATATAATTCATCTTCTTTATCGCATAACAATTGGCTTAATGCCCCACACGGAAATTTACAAAATATATTCAAACATAACGATTGTATTTACTTGTATTGTAATGTTAAGTAAAATATGTCTAAATATTGTAAAATTTAATTATAATAAGGCATTTTATATATTGTTCAGGTTATATCAAAACAGTATCAAATACTAAACCTTTATTTATGTGGTAATTGTATAAGGTAAGAAAATCCTGATATCTATAATATACTTATATAACGATATTTTCTCGTTATATTAATGATATATTATATTCATATTTTCCTTTTTAATATATACCCACATTGTTTAAAATGTTATTCATCGAATAGATTTAAGCAGTTTTTATTAGATTTAACCACATGATGCATAATGTCCGTGAGCAGAACCACGTTTTAATAAACCAACTTATCGATTAAAAAATAATTGAATAACAAACAGTGTACAATAAAAAATGATCATGGATGAAAACATAATCGAGGTTTAGTGAATATTTTCACTAAACCGACGAAATTGTGTCTTCAGTCGAGACAAATCGAGCCAGATAAAAAGCGGTGTTTTGCATTCAACACAATCAAATGTTTATAATTTGTTGATATCTGCAAGTAAATCTAACATTTTCCATTAAATGCAGACTAAACCAACGAAATTATGGTACGTATTCAATAAAACTTGTTTGAATTGCATCAAAATGAATCTAACTTCGCTTGAGTTGGCGTATTCTTTGAAGTAATTTGTGCCTTAATGGATTGCAAACAAACAGGAATCAAGGTACGCATTACTTACTTAAAATGCCGGTTACATGTCGTTTATAAAGAGCAAATGTATGCTTAACCCTCTAGTAACAGAGCCGTATAGTAATATTCATTTGCTGAATTAAAAACACAGACATTAACAGGTAAAGGGAGTATTCACGTGACGTCACATCGGCCATATAACGGAGGTGGAAATATGTTGGCGTTTCAGTTTTCAATATGAAACGAATATATCTACCATGAAATATAAGAGTTTTTACACGTTAATCCCCAAAAGAAGTTTACGACCGTGACTTATTATTTGTGGCATTGTAAACAACAAAAAGGCCTAGTTTTATTTTGCTTCATGGTTGTGATTAAAGGTAGGTTTACACTCTTTCCTTAGATTTAAGATTTGATATTTTGTTTTCCTAACTGTTTTACTAAGGGTCGCCACATTTAGCCGGATTTTATAAGACGTCGCTTTTCATTGGCTGGGCTAAAATTTAAGGTATATGGTTGCTTTAAAGTTTAAATCTTAAATATTAGGAAAGTATGTAAAAGCCATGATGCTTTTAAATTGATTTGATTTTGTTAACCATTAACCAACCTTTAACAAACAAAATTCTGAATAGGCTTTAATCCTCCAACAGTCAAAACTCTAAACGAAGGACTATTCAACAAAATTTCACATTTCTTCTTTTCTTACAAAACGAGCGAAACATTTCAAGTTGCGCATAAATTGTTGAACAATGAAAACTCAGCACTTGAGCGGCTCCAATGTGGATGAATACATTCCGAAGTTGGGCGCGTAGCGAATAATTATGCAAAATTTACCTAACTGACAGTTCTCAAAGTTCCCGCTAGGGGTCACGAGACGGAAAAACAACGTCAGAGCTCTTAGAGGGAAATATGTTCACACGAGAACAACTGTCATTGCGTTGGTTGGCGTCTTTCTTGCGACAAAATGTGATTGCATGTCTACAAGTTTTCGTATTTCTTTTGTATTGAGTTTTGCATACGAGATGAGATTTTATTTGGCTTATAATATAAGATGAATTTTGCATTCAAAATGAGATTGAGGTTTGTGCAAATCTTATAATCTTAGATATTTATGGATATGATGTTACAATAATGGGAAATTTTGTACAATCTTTGTATTCAGAGTTTTAAGTGACAAGAATTTCAACTATTTGGGTTCACGAGTAAAAAATATTAACAGATTAATACAAATTCACAATGTATGTCACTAAAATTGGCTATACAAGATATTTTGTTGTGGTGTATAACTTTGTAATTCTGCAAGATATTATACAAGTCTTCAAATAGCAAAAGTTCTACTTAGAAAATGTGTTAATTCTGTATAGAACACTTGCTTTAATTACAATAAACTTCAAGGTATAATACATCTCATCAGAAGCTAATGGCGATGATAAATTATCCTTTATTTTTTATAAAATGTGTAAATAATATTTTCTTAATCTCTCTCCAACGTCTTCAGACTAAATGAAACTTAAATACTCCAAGTCAACGATTAATATCTCATTTTGAATGTCAACCAAGCAACGTTATGTTCGTTCTTCATAAACTAATTGAAATGTCTTATGCACATATAGAACATTATATAACGAGTAAATCCTCTTAGTTTCTCATGTCTTTCAAAAACAAACTATAATGTAAAATATTCCTCTGACTTGAAGCTTAGATATGAAGGAACGTAGGATTGACACTGATAATAGTTATATTCTCTCTTGTACTGGAAGGGATTTGTATATTATATAGGTCAATGTAATGTAATCTACCATAGGAAATCAAGATATTTATGGTTCTTCTTTTAAACGTCAGTTGCAATGAAATCTTACCATAAGCCATCTATACAAAACCATCCATGTGTATTTATTTAACCTAGATACAAGTTCAGATCGAATGTTTTATTTCTTTTGTAAAACTTTTCAATTATTAATGAATACTCCGTTTTTCCATAAACATTATGACAAAATAAAAAAATCTCACTACAATCTGATTAAAAAACATGAGTGTCTCGATTTAGAATACAGTCGATACAAAACTGATTAATGCTTCAATGTACAATACAATAGCGAAAGTTTTAAAATTTTAACAAATAAACCTCAATTAGCTTATGTCAATTTTTTTGCTAGACTCCGTTTACATTACTAGGGTAGCTACGCTGGTAACATACAAGCTTTCAAAGGATGTCAAATACCATTGAAACCAGGTGTAGTTTATAGACTTTCCAACAGAAAACAATTTCCCGCCAACCGAACACATCATAAAAGTAAACCATTAAATTAATTCGTTATTATATATGCCTCGTATATCCATTCCCATATCACAGCAACTGACAAAATAGTTAAACAAGAATTTAAAATAGGATGTGTAAAATCTTTGCTCGAATAATGTCACCATATCTCTCACCTTAACGAGCGTACAACATTTATGCAACTCTAATTGAAAATGTCATTATTTGCATTATTACTTTCCCTAAAAAGTCAATGCTTTAAATTAAAAATACGGTAATCTTTTTTTTACATTTTGTTTTCCGTCTGCATTTATTTTGTATTCAAAATCTTACGATTCTCATATGTTTAAACGCTCTTCGCTGCACATTAATAATTTGCGGTCGACGTAATCCGTGAAGACTCGTCTTACATAAATAAAATATTATAAGTTTAAATAAGCGGATTATTTCCAAGGTTTACGTTGTTTTCCATTCTTCGCCAAGACTACAAACAGAGAGGATTATGGGTATGGAACTACTTAACATTGTTCAGACTCTCATTCTCGTGTTTGGCCTTCGTTTCCAACAAGGAAAAATGTTTTTTGTGACAATTGGTGTTGGTGCCGAGTCAGACCGGCCCCTCCACCAAAACACTATAATTATTCCGAGAAATTTACTTTTCCATTTTCCAGCTCTGATATTATTCAAATCTAGAAATTTTCCACGGAAAATTCATCGTGACATTATCGGGAAGTGTGGTGCGGATTTTCTTTTTAACAGAAAATGTTTCTTATAGAGCAGATTATTCATACAGTTTGTACAAGTCCGGCATCAGTGATTGATGATTTTAAGTTTGAAAATGAACACTAAGTCAACAATAAAAGTAGTTTCATCTCTGGTAGTAAAGTCTCATTAAATTTCAAAACCGTAAGATTAACAGTAATTAAAGTAATGAACAAATGCAGATCCTCAAACGCATTTCGAAGTATTTTCAAGACATGTACTCATTACCCTTTTAAATTTGATTTTAATTTGGTCTTCGACCACGACCACTAAGCACTTATGCCCGAGACAAGATTCGAACGCGGAACGCACAAATCACGTTTCTCCAAACCAACGCCTCTAAGGTGCAGTCTTACAATGTCCTAATAACTACTTATTCGTCGAATAGCTTGTTTTCTCCATGGCAACGACCAATCAAAACTCTTGAACTCTCCAAATAGCTTAATTGCTACAAATAACTTTCTTATTAGAAGATTGTAAGACCGGCCATTAGGAAATTGCTACTACTGCCTCTTCTTTTTATTCATAACAATACACATTATAGTTATCTTAGAAATACATTGTGTATGTGTAATGATACGTACACTTAAGTGTCTACAACTAAGTGGTTATGGATGTTTAATGTAATCAGAAAGCTCACCCCAGTCCTGCCCAAGAGAAGGGCGTCCATTTCTCCCTCGGGATTGGGGTTGACCACGGGGGGCCGCGCCGGTTCCACCGCCGACTGAATATCACCGTCCATGGCTCGGCTAGGCTCGCAGCATCACCACACGCGATCACGTGATCTTATCTCTATACTCGCAGCTCTTATAGATTACCCCCTATTGATTAACCTACAACATTTAGGAAAAGTGCAGACTTGCAAGTTTCATGCTACACTTGAACTACCTTTCATCTTGAGGTCGCGTGGGGGTCACATGGAGTCAACAAGCCACGTGGTCGCCATATTGCATTATCCAAAGTACTACTCACAAACTGAATGTTTTTTTTATTTGGCACTGTTTTACTTATTTACTATCTTTTTGATATATTGTTATTTGAAATATTTGTATCAAAACGATTGTTAATATTTGCCTTTGTCAAGATTAACCATGTTAGCACTTTCGATCAAATTCGTTTTTTAGAATCAATTCTGACTTAAATAATATAGCTTGTATAACACCAGTTACAAAAATATCTGCTATAAAAACAGTGTTCATTAATTTGAAACCATCTTTTCAGCTTGTTCTCTTTCTAAAACTTCTTCAATATCTTCATCAATATAGAGATGTTTCAACGCTTGATATTTTTCTTCAGAAATTCTTTGCCATTGTATTTCTTACAACATCTCTCTACAAATGATGTAGGTATTCGTTATTTCTTTCAGAATCCACAACACTGCAATCACTGGCATAGTCTGTAGCGTTTGATCTCGTTGAATGAAAAACTCTTCGTCCGAATAAGGCTTAGTTCGTTTCGTTCACGCCTGTGCGCTCACTTCTTCAATGGCCGCCATTGTTTCAGTACCAACATAACAGCTGAAAATATTTCATCTGTTCTCACGTTTAACACTTTCTTTGAATAATGTATTCAACTTTCTTTCTCTTTTGTAAACTTCTATTCAAAATTTATATTTGTTCATTGAAAAACTTAATAAAATATTGTTATTATCACAACACTTCACTCGATCAGCACCATATGGTGTTTCGTCTTTCATTAGACCTCATTTTAAACCCGCTTTCTTCATTAAATCCAGGTATACGATATGCTTTGTTACAATCTGGTAAACTCAATTACAAACAGTGTCAACAAGTTAGATACAAGGTGGATTTAGTTCTCTCTGATCTTCTGGGTAATTAATATGCATGTCATTAAAGTCTAGTTTCACCCCACTGTAAGGGATGTTTACACTAATTAGCCATACCGCGTATGCAAAGCTTGCGGTTAATCGGCCGGAATTGGAAAAGTTTCTTGTCGTTCACAAAGGAGACGCCATCTTGGAAATGAATATTAAAATTAAGTCAAGTGTGGCTGTAGTTGGCTGTGCTGGGAATTGAACATGTGTTTTAATACGCGGCGCGTGCTTCAGTTAATATTAACGGAGGAATCAAGCTCGTTAAAACTAACGAAGTAAATTCTACGGATAATCATGATTAAGATAATACTATGCATTGTTTTGAGTAAACATCGCATATGGCAGTGATCGAGTTTTCAAACACAACTGTTGACAAAGGGACAAGCCAAGTATTTATAAATTAAAACTCGTCATTAAAACTGATTATTCCGAGTTCCGATCATATAAGTAATGTGATTTTAATTTTTATCAGGGCCCAAAACCGCGATGAAAACTTGAAAATATCGATTTGAAAGTATGTTCTTTTCCAAAATGATGTGATCAAAGATTGGTTTTAATCGATTCATACATCAAAATGTTCAAAAAGGCTCAATTCAAACATTTTTTAAATGGTAACATAAATATGATGCATGAAGTGGTTTTCTAGATACTTTTTAAAGCATACAATTGAAACGCATAAATTGAAATCTTTTCAACTTTTGTCAGAGGAATACTTATTCAGAACTTCTGTTTACGTACAACAAAGCACCAAGCTATGAAAGGAAATAACAGTTAAATTCAATAGAGCTTCGTTCAATTCATGAAACTGTTAAAGAATCTTTGCAAACTGTATTAGTAGTTTGAATTGAATTATAAAATACTCAAATGGAAAACGTAACACAAAGGAGTTTTTAAATTAAAATTGTTGTCGAAATCGATATTAATTAAAAAAGTTAAATCCACTGTTTAGAACTTATGGATTTTTTATAACCAGGATTAACCTAACTGTGAAATTGGTAGGTTTTAAATACCATTTAAAATAAAAATAATATATTATTTTCAACGACCGGATAGGAATATGAAAGAAGCAAATGTATTCCTTTGATAATGTAAACGATGACCCTGGGCTACAAACTTGTCATTGTTTTAATTTGTTTTTAAATATTGCATTTTGTCATTTTGTATGCAAGTGCACCATATTATATTGAGAATATTATTAATGAAATATTCGTGAAAAACGGATTTATATCCTTGAAAATAAAAACACTTTTTCAAATGGTAAACTGAATTGAAAAAGGACATTTGTTTAACAAAACCCGACTGAACTGTGTTTACAAAAAACACTTCTCTGCCAAAAAAATAAACAACAAATTGAAAGTAAGCAACAAAACGAAATTCAAACAAAACAACAAGATCGGTTCTCCGTTATACCACCAGAGTGCGCAACAGTCGACGCAAAGGTTAGGATTTCACGACGTGACCAAACATCACATAGTTACGTAGCGTGCTACGCTACCTCTAAATGTATACACATTATATTACTTTTTATCACTATAGCAACAAAAATTGAGAAAAAATCGTTGAAATTAAAATTAAACAGGATAAGGATAAAACTCTTTGGGCAAAAATACCACGTGTTGACTCAAAACAACGAATAGCATTAAATTCGAAACCAAAAATGTCACTCCACAGTGTTTTGTTTCATACAGAACGCGAATCACACAAAATACTCGACAATTAATCAACCTATCGACTGGTTGTTTAACCCGCATGTATCGTTACAACCCCCACATTTGTTATCAACCCCACAATTACCATCTTTGAAAGTTATTCTCGTTAATTTGAATAGAATTATTGTTTTTTTTAGTGTAAAATAAAAGCTAAATTAAATCAGAATATTTTTCAAAAAACACTTGTCAACGGCGAATAGTAGAGATAATAAAGAAGACGATGACGGTAGCAACAGGCGAAAGAGCCACCGAAACGTAAGAAAGCGCGTGAGTGAGTGAGTGAGTGAGTGAGTAAGTATGGCAAACAAACAAACGAAAAAAAAAACAAGTGAGCGCGAAGAAGCGAATGAACGGATGTTCGGTGCCACGCGTATGGCGCGCGCGTTCAGGTATCGGCCAGACTGAGCTAGTTTATTACATGTAATATAGATGTCAGCAACGTAGGAGGGCGGCGGGAGGGGAGGGGAGGGGTGGCGCGCGCACCTCAAGGCCGGTACACACGGGGCGCGGCGGAGAGGTCACGCGTTATCGGCGCGGGTCGTGGGGTCTTCTTAGGGGCGGTGGAGAAAAACGCTCTCTCAGGTCTCAATAAGGCACTAGCAACACCAAAAGACAACAATGAAACAAATTAATTGAACTGATGGACAAACAATCTGCTGTCAAAATAATAAAATTGCAACCATAGAAAAACAAACAAGAGTAGCAATAGTAACTGCTCGCCACTTAAAACTTTGATTAATAGACAACGACTAAGTGAAAGTTTTGTATGTGTATTTGTTTTTTGTTTTGTTTTCCAAAATCAGAAGAAATTATTTTTTGACAGCTTGTTGTTTGTCCATCGATTCAATTCATTTGTTTCATTGTTGTCTTTTGGTGTTGTTAGTGCCCTAAAGATGATTTTCAGAATGTATTGAAAATTCTTTCAGCCTTGAGAACCACAGTAGATAAATGAAGTCGGACCCTATTGAACCCGCTAAAAGCGGCCATAAAAAGAAGGTTTGCAGAAATCTCGCAACATTCGCCTACGGAAGTCGAAGTGCGGTCAATTATAGACCAACTGAAATGTTACAATGGTGAGAGCCAATGTTTTCTAGATGCCGTTTGAGTGGTGTGGAAAGAGCATGAGCCGAGAAGGAACAACAGATCGAGGCTCCATTTATCCGCTATGTCTCCCAACGCTGATTCCCCTGTAGAGTGCCGTGATTAACTCTAGGTAAGGGTCCTTGATAGTTATGTTAAGGTGAATTTTTCACTGTTGTTCATTGTTGTCATTGAAGATCTAGGGCCGTGAATGTATAAAGGTCCTAGATCAATTCTGAAAAAGGTACAACAATTTTGAAAGCTCCAATTTAGTAAGGTCTACTTGGTAACCATGGTTTTAACAAACATTACGTACATATAAATACATGACATTCGCCAAGTTTGTTTATACAGAATCTCTATTTAAGTCCAGTATTGTGAAATTTAGATACATATTTAGAAGGCTATATACACTTGTTTTTACTTTGGAAACAACCAATGAGAAGCCTTATCAGGGCGAAAACAATTAATAGTTTACTAAATACTTAATAGTAAATATTCATCCGAAGTTGATAATAACGTGTCTTACTGGCCAATCGGAGTTTAAAAAGTTGGTGAAATCGACGCCGCTTTAAACCCGCTCTATACTGACATTTAAAAGTTATGTATCTTTTTCAACGGTTCTTCTTCCGTCAATTTCAACGTGACATTCATATTGAATCTTCTTCTGTTTGTAACCTGGATCTCTGGGACAGAAAACCATCCATCGCGCCAGAAATGTGTGTTGCATCCCTTGTGTAAGTAATATGGGAGAAGACACATTCAAATATCAATCAGCTTCGATGGACACTGACACTTCGCGTTACAGATCTAAAAGTTTGCCATGTCTGCTGTGAATAGCGGAATGCAAAATGGTCGACATAGAGATCCTTTGATGTTGCTTGTCAGCTCATCCAGAATGAAATGCAGAATGTGGCTTTTGCTGGGGGATGGATACTAATTAGGTGTGTATATCAAAGTAGGGGATGATTTTGACAGATCTCCAATGAAATTCCCTTCACGCTATATACGACTTTAGAGACATTGAAATTAGAGAACAGATGTCTCAGATATTTCAGAGATCTCAGATGTATTGTTTTTATAATTAGTATTAAGTAGATTTCGGATTCTTTATTTATGGGGATCAAATCAAACTGATGAAAGGGTGTATTGATACATTGCACTTTGTTATGCAAATCCCAATGGGTGGTAGAAAACGTAATGTACACAAAAAGTGCACAATTCATAACAACTATGTGAATGGTCAACCCTTACAAGCAACGAACGGACTCCACAAATTTCGATATTATTTCACCCCCGTCTCTTCAAAAAACATCACCTTGATCACAAAGTTTTAAACTACAAAAAATAATGGTTGTCGTATATGCCAATTAACTTATTTTAAATGATATTCAGTAGTATTATCACAAGCTGTAGAGATAAGAAATACTAATACCTGGTCTTGTGACTTTCAGCAAAATACTTAAGTGCCCGCTAACTTGTTTTCACTATAGCAACTAACAATCAAACGCTGGAAATCAAGTAAGCTAATATTAAGTTGAAAGTTACGTGTTTGACCTGCCCGGAGGGAAGGAGTAAGCCGATACCGACGGATAACTACCCTACCGACTGCGAGGCACTGTGCATCAAGCGCCGCCTGGCGACGGATGCTGCAACTTCGCGCGACGCCCAAGTTCCAAAGATCTCCGTCTAGCGTCGCGGCGCTCCATTCATAAGTGACGTCACACAACCACCTGATGATCAATGAAGTTTCCCCAGCTGATGCTTCGGCGCCATAGGAGGCCAAACATTCATAAGACGGAGGGATGGTCCCCGAGATAAAGCGCGCGAAATGACAGTTACTCCCCCTTAAGAATTGAGAATCATGAGAACACAGCCCCCTTTTGTTTGATTTCAATTGATTATTTCTAGTTTAACGCCGTACTCGAAAACAAGATTATATGATGATTCATTGATTGATTAAGGTCTTTTATTAAAAGGCGGGATTAAGGCTAGCGAAACCTTATCTTCCATCCAACCCTTTTAAGGTGGTACAGTACATGTCGGTGATTATTGGAGGATATACATTTAAACGTTGCATTTTATGAGGAAGTTTAGTTCATGTGTTTTGTAGAGGGATAGGGAATGGTTGTGTTTCGACCACATTAAAGCATATACATATTCTATACATTTCAATAATAAAAATACACATGTCCGTAGAATCTACAAGCATATAACGTGTTTAAGTTTAATTCTGTTTGTGATTCCAATCTCCTCGTCACAAGCTCTCCACCCTCTTCTATTGTAGGAGGGAGTTTCTTTAAGGCGCACACCAGCTTTACATGATTTGCCCTTCTTGATAACTAGGTATATAAGGGTGTTTATAATACTTAGTAAACAAGGAATGTACGATTCAATCTCATTGCATTTATCTTGACACTGAGAAAAACCATTAGTCATGATTGCCAGTGACCGGTAACGAACAAACGAACTCCCAGAGTCCCATGTAGCACCGCTCAGCCATACTATCGGTAACTTGAAAGAACTTTAATTTCCGGTAGCCAATTTCATAAATAAAATATATGTAATGAAACTTTGTATCGTAAAACGGGTATATTCTCTCCTACTGCATAATGCATGAACACATACATATACAAACGAAGGGAAGGGTATATTGTTCGAACGGAGGCCAAGAGGGTTAGGTGAGATCTTGTTTCAAACATAGCCCAGGAGCTGAAAGATAAGATTGTGTGTGTGTTCGTGACAAAACACAGTAAAAGACTAGTTTGCCCCGGGCAAAGGAATGTTTTGTGAGGCACAACAAAAGATCACCACACGTTATTCGCCGGGACACGAGTTAAAGTTACTCGAGAAAATTAAACACGTGTTTCTTGCGAGTTTCTTCACAGCATGTAGTTCTAATAATAGAAGAGGGTGCAACGCCTTGGGTGACTCTTTTCATAATGAGAAAGACTCTTCTTTGCAATGAGTAAGTAATCAAACAAAAACAAGTTGCCTTTTCTATTTTAAGGTATGAGTTAGTTAGCGGAAGATTTAATAAAACATTTAATTGTGTATATACGGCTAACGTTTTTGCTTAAAATGTTCCCTGCATAAAACTCGGGATTATTAAAGTTTTCAACATGTTCACAGTCATAATAGTGTAGAAACTGATTTTACAAAATTAAGTTTGTTATTTTGTTTGCATGCAGTAAACCCTCCGAAGCTCTGATATAAGTAAATCAAGAGCAATAAATATATCTTCTATATCCATAGGCGTCATGAGAGGAGGGAAATATTAAAAATGGAACCAACAAACAAACCAATTATGTGTAACAAGTAGTACTACTTATTCTTGTATTGGATTCATGGATTACCTGTGACCCCATTAATAATTTATAACGTCACGTCAAAACTAGACAATAATAATTATTGACAACAATCAGGGATCTTTCCCAAACGTTTTCAGACGTGGCCACGGTTGAAAAAGATGAAAAGGTGAAGCAAAGATGAAAAATATGAGTCGAGACGCAGCGGACAAACTCTATGGTAATATCGCGGTAAACATTTCGATAAATCTCGGGGCGGGCAGCAGAAAACAAAACACTCTCGCTTCAGATCTCGGTATACGCGAGAGACAGAGAGAGCGAGCGAGAACGAGACTGTTTTCACTGGAATATAAACGAAGGTCTTTACGGCGGTCGTTGGTTTTTATCGTAACCGAGTGCGTTGTTTACTGGGGCAGGTTTCGCCCGTTCTGGCTGTCTTTATGGCTGCGTAAAGCGATGCACGGCCACTATAGTAACAACTGCTGCGATACCAAGCGAAATATTGACGGCGCTTTGCCACATGTTCGCTAGAAGAGTGTCTACGTTAGTCTATTGGACTTGAATAAATAACACAAAATAAATAAATGTGTTTTCATTGTTTTTACATCACAGTTAGGAGACTAATTTCATTGCATAACATTATTTTGTATGTGCTTCGCTGCTATAAAGCTTTTCAAGTCAACATATACACATACTAGAGAGAGATCTGAAGACAAAAAATCATCCAAACCGTGTTATTTTCGTGTCGTGACCATTAGGCTAAAGAGTGAAGTTTATCACTATCGGTTTAGCTGAAAAAAATCAAATACATTTTTTTTTTAAATTATCAACAACAACAACAACAACAACAACAACAACAACAACAACAACAACAACAACAACAACAACAACAACAACAACAACAACAACAACAACAACAACAACAAAAATCACATATTTTAGAGTCTACCCACTCAGTAACTAAACTGATTTGCAGTGGGAGACTTTAATTTAAAGTGACTAAACCAACCCTGTAGGCTTCGAACACCATCAACGAGTGAGCGATAACCAATCAAAGATCGATATTTCAAATACGAAACATATGAATCAGTGATTGGACAGTTCGAACACCTGCGGACAAATGTCAGAATCAACAAGGCCGATTCAGAACAACTTTGAATTTATTGAGTGCTTCGTTGCTAGGACGGCTCCAAAGTCACCGTTTACTTATTCCTAAGCTCAGGATTTCTTTCAAATCGATGCTTTGTTTTACATTATGTAATTTTCGAATGACAGACAGACAACCCATGGAACTTACGTAATTATCTCAATATATGTGGTATGTCACGCAGGTTTGTTTACATGTGCTTACAGTACATATGTATTTAAGATCAATTAGAAGGTATCAAATTAAATGAACACACTCAGGTTCTCTTACAAATCGATACATAGTTTTAAATTTCGTAACTTTCAATTATTTATAATACAATTTTTTTCAATTTTTCATAATACAATCACTTTCATTTATATGTTTTCATTGATGCTCATTACTTCAAACGCCAACCCATTGACTTAGCCCGTAAATTACCGAAACTTGCCTCAGACTACCACAATAGTACGTTTCACTATATCCACCCCTAAAGACTTGTTTTATGAACTAATCCAAGTTGTCCAGGGGAAATACCAATAACGTGACTAGATTGAGTTGATGAGTGGCCAAACTTTTATAGGATGTCGTTCTGAGCCCACAAACTTTGTTGATACCCTGACTCGTGTTTTTCCTCTCTCATAAACAGAGAAATATCAACTTGAGTAAATAATAACTTCATCAGATGAACAACAAAACTGTAAAAATTTGTGTTATTCATCGTTGGAAGGCCAAACAGGGTTGGACGCTTAAAAGTATCTAAGGAAGCCATGAGTGTAAGATAATATTGAGGTATTATTCATAATGTGGTTTAAATTTTAACTTAAGACTGATCACACTTTCCCATCGCGGTTTGAAACCTCGCTGTATAGTGTTCAGCGGATATTTGAGTACAAAACAAAAATGAAGCAAAATGATTAATTTAAGCACCCCATGACAAGTCAAATTCCAAAATTTAATTAATTTTAAATGAGATAATCTCAACAAAATAGTCATGTGATAAGCTCGGTTCTTTTTTGTGCGTTGGGAGAAGTCTATGGTTTAAACGTCAAGACGTTTCCTAGCAGAGCAGTAGGTGACATATTACAATCCAGATATATATATAATTTGATATTTATCTCAGCAATGGATTCAACAACGAAGTTTAAGTAATGTTTTCTTGCACGCTTGAAAGAATCCATGAACATCAAAATTTGTATCACATTTTATAAAAACAAGGTTAACTCGGGTAAAAACATATCAAAAAGTCAGAATGTGTTCCCGTTATGTTTGGATCAAAACGTTTCGAACTTACATCGCTTAAGTTTCCGCACAATGTACTACAAGTTATGGAAATATAAACAACTTGCAGCATGTTGACACAATAAGCATGTTTTCTCAGTTTGTATTCGGTCCGTGATTTTGTTTTGTATATTGTATACTTATTCGTCGTGTTTTGTTTCATTTTGATCTAATAATTTTGACAAGCAAAGCAATCGTGATTTGCAATCATCTTTAGCAATTATTGCACACAAGGTGATAATTTGTATAAAGTCGATAACAGGTAGCTTGGTTTTGGTCTTTATAAAGAAATAATTACACTACTTCGAATTAATTTTAATGAAACATTAACTTATTTATTTTTTATTTTTATTTGAAACCATAACATGGACTCGTCCACTATTTCATAAAATGGCAACGAAAAATTAATTTTGAATGTACCTATGATGTAAATTGTGTAAAAGGATTTTAAAAGATTGTTTTTCAAAATAAAATCACACGACACTTTGACTTACAAAATCAGCAACTCAAACAGAAATAGAAAATAGTTGAAAAATACTTCGTCCCGCGGAATTTCATTAGAGTACAAGTCCGGACATGTTCAAGGAAGTAGACGGTGGCGCTCTCTCGTTACGGCCGAGCGGAATTTCATTCGAACTTTCTTGTGTAGAGTGCGAAGGTGTCTCTTCGTGGGACTTTTACGAACCGAGTTCTTTGTCCTAAGGACACGATACGAAACCGTTGTACTGCACGTCAGAAGGAACAACATAAAAACATTCAAGAATGGGTTCACTTTAGCAGGACATTTCTCACAAAAGTTTTACTACATTTCACAAACTCTACTAAGGATATAAACTATACTTAAATAGTTAAAAAAGAGAGCGAATTATTATTAAATATAAACAGCTGTTATTTACTGCAGGGCCTAGATTCAAAAAAGTGCTTAAGTGCTAAGACGTCCTAATTAAGGCAAATCTTAGTGATATAAAACACGCATGCAATGTCATCAAAATAAAATTAGTAACATATCAACAATGAAACTAATAATATTTTATTTATGAATGTGTAATAAAACCAAGTGATGATTCATCTTGATTTATCTAGCTAGGATTTGCCCGACTTAGGACAACCTAGAGTTAGACGTGTACTTGAAACCAATTTCAACTTATGATTATTTTTAAAAAAAATATATATAAATTTTTCAAATCGTAATATAGGTTAGCAAAAAGCACACACGTAAATGAAATCCACATCGTTTATTCAGGCACAATCGGGATAAGGCCCAAATTAGCAAAGCTGTACTGAATTTCTTCTATTTCTCGGATATCTCACATACCCTCGTTGATTCAGTTTCTGGCCTTGTCACTAGAGAGTTTCTAACGCACATTTAGTCACGCAGCGGGGGTAGGATTTTAGACAGCCAGGGTTAAACACGAACACACTCAACTTGGATTGTTTTTAATCAAGGTCCGGTGTCGTTCTAGTATTAATGTGGAGCGAGTAGTGGTGCTCATACCGGTCGTGTTGCAGTGGAAACAAGATCGCTTTGATGCTTCACCGTAGAAAGCCTCCACACATAAATACCGATACCGGACGATAAGTCGTTTTAATAGTGAGTGTTTGTTTATTTTATTGAAACAAATGTATTAATAAGTACCTATCTGTCTGTATTATATTATATCTAATCGTGCCTGGAATTATAATAATTCTGTTGTTGGATAAATAAATAATATAAAAAATAATTACAATAATAAAAAAGATGTGATAGATTTGCTTTACTTCTGTATAATTTATTCAACGCATCAATTGAATACACAATTTCTATATTATGTTTGGGTACAATTATCAGAGAAAAACTATAAATAAGCGTACTTTACAGAAGTATCTATCTGTTTATTGATATGCTATGATGGAAATAAAATTCATGCAAATTGTGCATCACTTATTAAAATGTTATGTATATCGCTTTTGGCCAAATGTTAATACAGTTGGAGAAATAACGTATTATTAATTCATAATGAGGTAATATTAATAATTCATGCGTAAATATTTAAGGTTATGAATATTATTATTGATATCTACTGCACGATATTGAACGTGGCTTGTTCGTTCCTCCCTAGTACGCGGTAGAATAGATGTACCCCGTCTTGGCCTGGAGTAGGTTTTGGCCCAGCGTATATCTCTGCCGATCGCAAAAGGCGATAAAATGATTCCCTTTCCTTTCTTTTCCTTAACTACTTGTGATATTAGTTTTAAATAAATAAATAAATTCTCATTTAGAGTCTACCCACTCAGTAACGAAACTTATTTGCAGTGGGGGACTTTACTTTAAAGCGACTAAACCAACCCTGTAGGCTCCAAACACCATCGACGAGTGAGCGATAACCACCCAAAGATCGATATTTTGCTACTTGTCCCTTTTATGCTATCAACCATGACTGCATGACGTCATATCACCTATTTATAGTTGTCGCGTACGTCGTTTAACACCAATTAATGATGAACGGTCAAATGTACCTATTTATAGTTGTAGAGTACGTCGTTTAACACCCATTTATAACAAACGGTCAAATATATAGGGTGTATTAACTTATATAATGCGCGTAACGGCCATACTCGATGTCAATATGAATATTTGATATATTTAGATTAGCAGTTAATTACTGCAATGTTTCAGATAGAGTTTATTGTTTCAAGTTCAACGGTTCTTCAACACTGGTGAAGCCAACAACACATACACAACAAATTACTCAACGGTTTCTGTGTTCTCATAAACTTCTCTCATACGGCATCTCGCTTTCCCTTCACATCCTCTTCATCAAACTAGTCCTTACTTCCCTCTCAGTACACCAACTTTCTTTTTTTAATAGTATGATTTTTAAGTTCCCGTTTTGCAATCCATTCCGTTAAAGTTTTGGTTTCGGTTAACATAAATTAATTAACTTTCCAATATTGATTGAAGGCAAAGTTTCATCCAGACGTTTTCGATATTACCACAGGATCTGACAAGAAAGTTTAAATTAATAACGGTCGGGTCAATTTCCCAGACTTGACAGCGAGTTCAACTTGATAGCTATAGAAGTGTGGTTTGGAATCACATCACATCCGAGTCAAAACCTTGTGAATTCTGACGTAACAAATGAGTTAGTCGAAGCCAATCGCAGCGATTAAATTTTTAAAATACAGACGTTTGGCTCGCACATTAATTTATTTATTTATTTATTTATTAAAAGATATGTGATAGAAATTAGCAATACATACATTTTTACATTTTCCGTTTACATTCAATGTTATATGTTACATGTTGCATAATACATTATCCATTATAAACATAAACGCTCCATAACACTACTGAATGGAAGAAGAGGAGATCACATAAGTCGTGAGTCTTGTGTGTGACCCGCCTCTCTGCCATTCAGTTATTATATTGAATTGTATTTTGAGTAAACAAATTATTTATGATTTATAAAGTTTAATGCATGATGTATGACTTCAGCATCCACAAAGTAGCTGCGTGTAACGACTTTATTACTGTGTGTAAAACATTCAAAAATTTTAACCCGCTAAAATCTAAAAATAATCTACAAATGTGGATTGACGTTCCCACGAAACGAGCGAAACTTTTCAAATAAAAAAATTTAAAATCTTCTCTGTTATTTTCATGTTACAACAAAGAACACTGTAAATTTATTCTCTTTCTTTCAGCGGTGTAATTTACACATGCTAATCTCGTGGTTTGACATTCAAAGCAACACCGCGTAGATACGAGAAGATATAGAGAGGCTCTTCTCTTCAAAGGTAACCGAGTTGAGAAACATGTGTACACAGTCTAGACACGTGTTAACCCCCCTCCTCCCCCCCCCCCCTCCCAACCACCCCTCACAAAAAGATGAGATGAGCTAGAGGTAGACACGTCTTCTTTTTGCGGTTATAGAGGTAGAATAAGAGATCACTGAGATAAGTATATTCTCAGTTGAAGTGAAGTGAGTAACGTTTTAGCAGTTATATAAGAGTGTTTATGTTAATGGTCACTTAGAAAAATGACATAAAATGACTAGGAAATCAATTTGAAAACTTTTTAAATATCTAGCTCATGATTACACATTTTTCTTAGCGGATCTATGATTCTTAAATATCTTGTAAGTCTAAAAAAATCAAGATTTTTTAATTTCCATCTCACATCTCTTTTAGAGTCAATAACACATAAACACATACAGTAGGACAGTGACTAGTCGTAAAAAAAAAACAAAAAAAAAACAGTTATTTTGTTTAATGGAATTCCATTCACAGAAAACGACTCTGCTTATATTTAGGGATTTTGAATAGAAATATACGATAATCGAGTTTGCGGACACTAGTGAAAATAGGTAGAAAATAAGTTCTCCTAAAAACTTCCCAGGGCAATGAACGTTTTTAGCAACCCTCAAGTGGCGACGCAATAAACAGAAACTTTTTTAATAAAAGCACGGAAAGGATAAAAAAAGAGAACACAAAACAGAAGAGACCTTCAACCAGCCCACGCAAAAACTCCGTTCGAACAATTTTGAATCAACAACTCGATAAATCTTTGGCTATCAATTCGTCTGCCTGGTAGAGGGGGCTAATCAAAGTAGCCCACATGCAGACAAACTACCCCCTTCCCCTCCCCCCCCCCTCCTTGTTCGGCTGTGACGTAGGCGTGCATGCGAGCAGCACACAAGACAGTTGGTAAGGCGACAAATCACAGTTAGTCCCACAGTTAAACTTTGTCCGAGGCAAAGCTGACAGCGCTGCAGGCGTTTGTTTCACTGCATTTATAATAAGCTGTTTGTACACCCCTAGTGCGACCGCAGAATCCTTAATTTTGATGGGTCCGAACTGTCAAAAAGTAATCAAATATAATCGTTTGTTTGTTGTGTGTCCTGTGGACGCCTATTTTTTGACTGGATGTTGTGTTTCCAAGAAATGTTCGCATGGTTTAACTTATGTTATGGCTTTCAGTAATGGATTCGGGGATTTCGTCTCATGTTTGTGCTAGCCAGGTAGTGGGGGTGTACATCATTTGAGAAATGCCAAGATCGACGAAAGAGCGACTGATTTTCTTGTTCTCAACCAAGCCACGGACCCACTGTAGTAGAATGGAGCGGAACGTCTGACGGAAACACGACACAACGTATCGTGCTCTCATGTTTATGTAACGAGGGTAACCGAGAAGACGAACGGCTGTTAAGACTTATACAGTCCATGTTAAGAGGGAGAAAATGTCGAGATTGTCAGTGGCTGGACTAAAGACAGATATGTAGCCTAGCATATAATGGACTTTTATTAATATACACATGATAAGAGATATGCTGGGGTTAGAAACGTGTTCTAAAAAGGTGTGAAATTGGTCTATTTACTCATATTGAAGAACGTCCACATATGATTGTAGCACTCAAACCCACTCTTGTTTTAACATGTCTATAGATGATAAATGTACCCAAGAGATACTCTATCTTTACAAGAATTTGTTTTAGGACCCTAATAATTAACTAAACCATATTTCCAAGAAATAACCTTATTTTTCAGTGACTTTTGTTTTTGTTGTTATTGTTATTTATGATTTCATTATTATTAATTGTTTGCATGGACTGGTTTTATTTAAGATCCTCCTTTGTAAATCAGTTTTTATAACTGAATAGGATAGGCATTAAATAAATAAATAAATAAAGTATATAAATAAATCAATCATAATTAATTGTAAAATAACCTTTTCCCCTAGTTACGCTAGTTGCGCAATAAAAAAAGCATACTTTGCCAACAAAATAGATGTATCCTATTTGTAAAAACTTCTATGACGTCAGCAGCTGACAAGACAGGGTGAAGCCCATGTATCGAGCAGAGACATAAAACACCTCGCGTTACCTACGCGTTCGTTTAGTGACGCGTAGAATAGATGCGGTTATTTAACCGAGATTTTCTCCTTCAACGCCAATAAAATAAAATCACCGGCTTTTAAATCAGTTCGTCCAATGAAGTGGAATCTCCTCCCACGCCTAGTTTCAATATTGCTTCCACTTTCCAGGCGGTCGGGTAAATCGAATTATCCAATCACGAGGCGGTTAAATCGACTATCGATCTGGGCTTGTGTCGATTTATCGATAGCGAGGTGACATCGCTCAACTTACGCGCTGTAAGTTGCTGTTAAGATTCTCAACATTAAACTACGAGCTTGAATCACTCAAATTTGCTAAATTCTAAGTAAAGAGACTCCATAAATGAATTCGTTATCATTAGTAATAAAATAAATTCACATTTAGAGTCTACCCACTCAGAAATGAAACTGATTTTCAGTGTGAAACTTTAATTTAAAGCGCCTAAACCAACCCTGTAGGCTCCGGACACCATCGGCGAGTGAGCGATAACCAATCAAAGATCGGTATTTCAAATACGAAACATATGATAGGTATATACAGTTTACGATTAAGATAACAACATTTACATTTCGTTTCATTTCATATTTTATTAAGTCCAAGGTATTCAGTTCCAAAAAGTGTTTACAAAAAACAATATCAAAACTATCACTTGCACTCATACATGAGAGCAATAACTATAAGATAAAAAATGTAGCAATAATGACTACTCCATCGAACATTTACTCACCAAACATTTAGTACCGAGACAGTCATGGCGACTAGTAAAATACACTATACACTTTGAATGAAATGTTTGTTGAAACCATGACTACCAATCTTAGATTACTAAATAAGAGACAAAAAAGTCTATTGAATTCGGACCTAAAACAAACAATAATTTTGGAACAATTACTAATGATAATAATTGAAAGAATAACGTTAAAGCTTTAGTTTGCTTACACTATATATGAAAGGTATTCCGTGAACTGTCGCCTAGGCCATCTCTATATTCGAACCGTGTTTGCTTGTGGTGCGTGAGGGGGAGGGGGATAGGGAGGGGTAGAGGGGGGGTGGAGGGGGTGGAGGGGGGGATTATTTTCGTAGGTCGAACAATGGTCGTAACGAGGGCCGGATGTTTTCTTGCTGAGCCGAGTTCTTCTCGGATTTGAGTTGGTTACCGTCAACATTTCACTGGAACCACGAGTAAGAAGACTTTGCTGACATATCCGGTCGTCGCTTGTTAGGAGGGTAGACGAAAACTCACAGACACCCACAGTAAATCAAGGGTGGTAAAGATGTCTTCTTTATCGACACAACTTCGGGCGGGTGTGTTCGTGAGAATTGACTGTCGTGTGAATCTCTTTACTCCACATCACTTCACTATTCACTTCACATCACTGTTCACGTCACTATTCACGTAACTATTCACTTCACTATTCACATCACTATTCACTTCACTACGCACTTTACTGTTCACTACACTTCACTTCAATATACACTTCACGTCACATCGTAGACCAGGCTAAGCTCGGCTCGACGGATAGGGCAGCGGGCGGCGACGGCCGGTACATCCGAACTGTTCACGCCACTATTCACTTCACTACGCACTTCACTATTCACTTCACATCACTGTTCACGCCACTATTCACTTCACTACGCACTTCACTATTCACTTCACATCACTGTTCACGTCACTATTCACGTAACTATTCACTTCACTATTCACATCACTATTCACTTCACTACGCACTTCACTGTTCACTACACTACACTTCAATATACACTTCACTGTTCACTTCACTTTTCACTACACTGTTCTTACACTGTTCACTACACTACACTTCAATATACACTTCACTGCTCACTTCACTTTTCACTACACTGTTCACTACACTGTTCACTACACTACAGTTCAATATACACTTCACTGTTCACTTCACTTTTCACTACACTGTTCACTACACTGTTCACTACACTGTTCACTACACTGTTCACTACACTGTTCACTACACTGTTCATTACACTGTTCACTACACTGTTCACTACACTGTTCACTTCACTGTTCACTACACTGTTCACTACACTGTTCACTACACTGTTCACTACACTACACTTCAATTTGCACTACACTTTACTTCACTTCATTTCACTTCGTGATTATATATGCCTGGGATTGGTAGAAAGGTATTTCTATTTTACCTACTTCCTCCGATATTGAAAACGACGGACAGTACCGTATTAATAAGTATGTATTGTTTAATTTATTAAATTATTATTTATATTAGAGTTGTCTTATTTTTTATGGCATTTCAACACCCTGTGGTGGGTTTAAACCACACAGTTGTTATTGGATGTAACAATGTGTTTCAATCGTGTTCCCATTTAAGTAAGGGTCCGAATTCACCAAACTTTGTTAATCTCCGATTTAGTAACCTTGGATTGATAACCATGACTACAACAAAATTTACATAGAAAATTCACACTTCCTCGATAAAAAAATGTGTGTAAAACCTGGCGTACGCCAAACCTTCTTAGTTTAGCCTTTAGTTGTGTATTGATTTTCAATATAAATCATCTTTCATAGCTTTGAAAACAATTACTCTATTACTAACATTTACTGCCTCTAGATTATTTTACCTGATGACCATTTCTGTAGAGCGTATCGCAACTTAATAAAACAACGCAGAATAGTTATATGAAAAGAGAAAAAAAAATATTGCACTTAACCGAGAAGATTCGAAATACTTTTAAATTTTAAAATCGTTCTTCCACTTTAAGCTGTCTAATTATTCACATGGAAATAGTCTTAATGAATGGACCGTCAAATAGCCATCACTGTTGAAAGCTCTAAATTGAAGCCAAAGCGCTACAAAATGATAAAAGCAACGCACGCCAGGAAAGGTAGTCTACATTTACATAAAGTACATCTAAATATTCATCACTTGTCCAGCCAGGTCATCCGACTGTTGACGCGGTTAGTGAACAGTACTGTACTTCGGACAGCCGCCTTTCATTTCACCCACACATTACATTGGCATAATGTGCACAGTTGTCAAATGACTTCAGAGGAGAAGGGGGGGGGGGGGGTGGCTAAAGCTTTTTGTATAAAAAATTCAAAATCCGAAAAAAATCCAGATTTCAGACTGAGCTGAACCCATTTTTTGTTTAAGTTACATTGAGTTCAAACTCCCAAACGGTTACTTCCACAGAATCAAAATTTGTAGAAATATGTGGACTGTATGCAATGCGGTGTCCTGATTTAAGTAGTCATAAGCTTGAGAATATTGAGATATTTAAATCTACACACCTTAAAACTTCATAGCGACAGAAATTGTAAATACAGGAATAGGATATTATTTGTAAACAAGTCAAGACAACCTCAATAACAAATTTGTTTTGTAATGTCAATTGAAAAATAAGGTTATTTAACAGCACGTTTGATCAGTTTAAGATTGTAAAACAAATATATGTTATTCTATACTTTTTCTCTTTCCTCAACAAAAAACTATTATAGAAGAGTGGTTTTGAGTGCTTTTCATATAGGGAAATATGTAAACCTAGGTCTAGATTACTATATAACACGGTATACCTAAACCTTAAATGTCATGTGAGCCAGTCTTACGCCAGCTATCCTGTTTTAGTGTTGGTGGTTTCAATATATTGGCAGTGAATGTCCCGATCTCTGGTCCACCATTGCGTGGAATGACTGCGTGTGTGCGTGTGTGCGTGTGTGCGTGTTTGCGTGTGTGCGTGTGTGCGTGTATGTGTGGGACAGTTAAATTGAAGTACTCGCAAATTGAGTTAGTTGACAATAATTGAGAACCCCCGCCGGAACTTTACAACTGAAACGAACAAGACGAATTCTCGCCGGTAAAAAATAGAACATTGAGGCGGAAGATTTTCGAATGAAACGTTAAAATATCTTATTCAGATTATTCCGCTAGTAAAGAATTCTTTTCTTTGAATAAGTCTTATGAATGGGATGAGATGTATAGTCAGGCTATTGTCATGCAAATCCTTTATAAAATGTGAGAAGGAAATAAAAATGCTATTATCCTATGATTCTTCCATCTTTTATTATCTAGCGAGAAAAACATATTTTTACTGAAAAGCGTTATTTTTACAAGCTCGTAACATTTTCTTAGATTGTTCATGAACAATGTAACTAAAGACACACACATTGTATTGAAACTAGAAAAGAGAAGATTAGTATTAAAGGCCAGTAATTCATTGTCTATAATTAGTTTTTACCCTTCAGTTTAATTGTTTTCATCATACAACCACCAATGAGAATGCACAAATATGGCTGTACTGGTCTAGGGTTTGTCTTTAATCTTAGAAACACAACCTATAATTATTGGCATGAGTAAAGCACGTAGTGGCAACATCGTCTATTTCAACAGTAACAACAAATGGAACTATGGTATCTGTTTGATTGATAGTTAATTATCCCAGAACCAGACCACACACACAATCTCTCCCCCCCCCCAACCCCCCCTACAAACCGCAGTTCGTTGCCACAATTTCCTGAGGCCATTTTACACCGCGCTCTCTATACACACGGTTCTCATTTGTATCTAGTTATTATTACAATCAAGCGTACAAACCTACCTCATAAGTAATAACTATTCAACAGATCTGTATTTATTGTTTACACAATAGAAGATAAACAACAGTTTGGTATTTATTTACACAGCTGAGTCCAATTGCTTTTAAATTTCAAAATGTAAACGTTATTGAAGGAAATTAGGTAAAATATAACACAGGTAAAGATGTTTCAAACGTGTATTAGAGTTACTAGAATCCGAAACAATGGGCGGACTTATGAAAAGTAAATTTCACTCTGAAAAAACGCCAAGAATATGTACGTTTTCGTTCAAACAGCGTGCATAAAACGGGCACACTCTTGCAGTTAGATTGTGATGTAGGTTCGCATGAGAATAGTGAACGAACTATACTAAACTTAATCCGTTGGTCTATTTAATCCAAGTTTGCTGGTACACAGCTGACATAACCGTTAGTTAAGCCGTAACATTGAAACCTAGCCGCGTCCCCCTTTAGCAGTGTCCATTAATGGAACGAAACTCTGTAGCCATCGCACGTTATATGCAAAACTGTGTGGCCGTTGTTTTGGGTTCCAACGCAATGGACGCTGAGATTTGCATTTTACGGCGGAATGTAAATATTTGGTTGTTTGGACCGTTGTGACGCTCATTTAGCAGAATTAGATTTCAAACTGTGTGGATTTTCAGAAAGCAAATCACTTTTGTCTACCTACCCACCATATACGCACAAACATGTTCTTGATGGACGTAGTAATAATCTTATGATTATTTTTAAATATTATTTCAACAGAGTAAACTATAATTTCACATTATAAATAATTGTAATTCTCTTCTTTATTAGTGATAAATACTATCTAGATGTGATCATAATTTTGTCTCAACATGTTTAAACACTTCTGACTAAAATTTAAAAAAAAAATCATATTTAGAGTCTACTCAGTAACACAAATGATTTTTACTGGAGTATACTATACTTTAAAGCGACTGAACCAACCCTGTAGGCTCCGACCACAAAAAAACGCTACTATTATGCTTTGGCTTGTTGGCCTGCGAGTTTACAACAGAACAGGTAAAAAATAATACATATTTATGTATTTTATTCGAAACTATTGAGCTCTTTCATATTGACATAGGCTTAATGTTGTCTTTTAAATAAACATTTACATTTTTCGAATGTGTTTGTTAAACAAACATAATTGAACACCAACATGGTAAACTAAAAGATAGTAAATTGTATGATCCCCCAATCATGAAAATCTGTTATATTTCTATTGTAATGTACTCACGTATAAAAAAGTAAAGGACTTTTAAAACATAGTCTGCAACGAAACTAAATACGACATATTGGCATTTAAAGGATAAAAATCACCCTGACACTTTTCAAATCAACGACGATGTGACTGGCAATGTTGTTAACTTTGATGTATTGCAAGTACGACATATAGATGGAAGTTTTAACTTAAGTCTTAAAAATAAAACAAATTGAGTGTTTCTAATGCTAATACTTATTGGCACCAAGAACGAACAACTTTTAGTATAAAACCTGACACTTCCGGATCAATTCGACTCAACGCTAGGTTAATAAAAATAATCAAACCACATAGTGGAAACTGAGTGGGGGTTAACAGCCAATTGAGGTTACTTAAGAAACCCATTAACGTGTTAAAATGAAAGGTAAGTCTCGACATTTTCTGACAAAAGTTAGCTCAGAATCATTCTTTGGTGATTTATTCATTGATAATTTATTATACTGGCATAAATGTAAGCATAAGCAGTAACTTTGGGCAAACGGTATTTGGACAAACGATAGGCACAAAATAAATGGTAGAACTTGCCCCTCATGAAAACACATGTCTTGTATAACTATGCGGATTTACAAATAATATAGACAAACCTAAGCAAATTATGTATTTATTAACGATTATATGGAAATCTGTTATGTAGATTACAAATACTAATGAATTTTTAAAATATGATTCAGTTCAATTCAATTCTACAATTTTCATAGTGGAATGTATTATTACTTTCATGATTAAACGGACAGAGTATTTTTGAAGCATATATGAACATACTAGCGTCACATACCACAGATTTTGAGATAATTACGGAAGTTTCAGAGACTGTTATTCGGAAATTGCGTAATTTTAAACAAAGTATCGATTTATAAGAGAAACTAAATATATTCTTTTAATTTAATTCCTTCCAATTAATATCAACTACATCTGTTTTAAGCGAAGATAAACAAACCTGCGTGACATACCACAGATTTTGAGATAATTACGGAAGTTTGCTGGGTTGTCATTATAAATTACATAATGTCACACCTAGTAGTAGTACTAGTAGTATATTTGTAAGAGAATTTGAGCATATTCACTTAATTTGATTCCTTCTAAATATTGTTAATTACATCTGTTTTAAGTATATATAAGCAAACCTGCGTGACATACCACAGGTTTTGAGAAAATTACGGAAGTTTCACGGGCTATCGTTTGAAAACAACGTAATGTCACACATAGTAGCGATTTGTAACAGAACCTGATTATATTCAGTAAAAATAATGTATCATAAATAATGTATCATAAATAATCTTAAACACATCTTCTTTGAGCATATATGAACATATCTGCGTGACATACCACAGGTTTTGAGATAATTACGTAACTTTGAGGGGGTGTCATTCGGAAATTACGTTATTTCAAACAAAGTATCGATTTGTAAGAGAACATAAGTATATTCATTTAATTTGATTCCTTTTAATTAATCTAAATTACATCTATTTTAAGTATATATAAACAAACCTGCGTGACATACCACAGATTTTGAGATAATTACGGAATTTTGACGCGCTGTCATTCGAAAATTACGTAATGCCACACATAGTAGTGATTTTTAACAGAACCTGAGTATATTCAGTGAAATTGATTACTTCTCATTAATCCCAAATACACCGACATTAAATACTCAATTCTTCCTTTATTCAACTAATCACGATTCATCACGCTCAACTACTATTATAAACAATGAAGTCTAGACTTAGAAATAACAACCATTTTTGCATGAATATACGTGTTTAAAATATTTAATTTGTTTCGAATTGTGTGTTACTGTTCGTAAATATCCATATAGAGAATCCTCGTGAATTACACAAACGCAGAACATTTCAATACCATTCAGATACGAATTAATATTCTCTTTACGAGCAACATGATCCAAGGGGGAAGGGGGGTGGGAAAGGGGGGGGGGGGGCACAACACAGTAACACGGGTTTGAACGTCGTATATTTCTGGTCATTGTAGCTCATGTATAGAGATTTCTATGTGCGTCGTTTTAAATAAAAATTCCAAGGATTTTTTTGTAGAACTACAGACAAATACGGAAAACAAGTAGTCAATTAATTTGAATGGAATATGGAATTACAAAAAAATCAGAGTGTGGCATTTATTTGCAATACGTCCAGAACTATTGTTCAGCTATTTACAAAACTCTAAAAATTTAGGTCGTGCATCATAAATTCTACCGACAAAAATGCAACATAACATCATGTAGGTATGCCACAGTTTTCCGGTGATCAAAAAACTCGTTTCTCATAAAGAAATAGCTACACGTGCTGCAGCCTGAACGGTTTTTAATTACGAACAACAACTAAAATATGTTCATTTTTCGCTTGAAATAAAAGAGTATAGAGACGGATAAAAAAAGAAGAGTAAAATTCTCAAAACCACGTGTGTGGGTGTGTGTGTGGGTGCCTTGAAGGTTCACAGAACGGCGTATCGCTTCTGTCATGTGTGTCGCCTGGCTTGACAAGGAGGGGGGGGGGGGAGAGGGGGGTGGGTGGGGATGGCCTTTGTTCAGACTAGCACGAAGAGGATGCTACTGTGGAGGACTCACCGCACGGGAACGCGCACGACAAACCGCGGCACAACCACGCACGTATGCGTTCCACCCCAAAGCACAACACACAGGACGTAGAAGACAATAATTGAAACAGCACAAACGAAGCGTGGCACATTCTATGTGGAACACACAGAATATATCTACAACAAGTCACGCTTACATTTTCCTTTATTTCATTAGTAAAAAATTGTTACACATCTACGCAGACTATATTTTTAAATTAAATTACTCTTTTTCTTCAACAAAATCTGGAATATCAAACGAATATTACAAGAATTCGGATTGTTCTTATACCCACATTACACGGTTCAATACTTTCGTCAAGCTTATTGAATTCAAGGACAAAAAATCATCAATTCATAAAAGCTATATTGTTGCAGCTTTTTACCAAACTGTTTTTGATTCGCTTTTGTTCTTGAATTCAATACGTTTGACGAAAGTATTGAGTCGTGTAATGTCGGCATTATAGAGCATTCTGAAACGGTAATAACAGCAAAACAAGGCGACGGCAGCGCGGCATAGTGTTAAAACTTGTCCCTACTGGGGCTGAATTGGCCTTAATATGGCGGTTGTGGCGTCACTAGAATATTACTTCCAACCCCTCACGATGTAAACGGAAACAAGAGAGTGGATCCAGTACTTAAGTCTTGTTCCTGTGGTCGGTAACGACTTCATAGCCATGTGTGGCCGACTCTTACTTTATCCGTGAACGTCCGCGCAGAGAGCGATTGACCTAGCGTACCGTTTGCTTTCACTCCACTCCGCGGGCTCGTTCTCCGCTGTTCATGCTCGCTGACCCCTGACCCCCCCCTCCCTCGCGCCCTTTGACCCCGTAGCTTGTCGTTAGTAACATCCACCGTTCCATTCAATGTTGTGACATATACAGCACCAGGCTCGTATACATCCAACTAGTGCAAAAAGATGTTTCGCATTGATTTCACAAAATCTTACTAGTTATTTATAATTGTTAATTAAATGCATAGTTATAATCTAGTTTTTAAGGTTATACTAAGTTAAATATATACACCTTTCAGTACTCCTCATACCAGATATAATACCTACTGACTCACAAGACTAACTTCTGTCAGTAGGTATTGACGTATTGATCAACATGAAAAAAAATGTACTGTCATTTATTTTGATTTGTAATATGTGGTAACTGAATAAAACAATTGAGTTGAATTGAATTGATGTTATAACATAAATATGTATGTTTAATTATAAAACCTACCTGTATAACTGTACAATTATAATCAATTGTATAACCAAAAAGGATTGACATTAAAGATAAATTGATCACTAAATCATACAATTTTAGTAGTCTCTTTAGATTATGATGAATTTTAATTAAATGTTGGTATGAATACATTATTTTACAGTGCGTTGGTATGCAAATATTTTTGTAATGATATTGAGTTCACAGCTATATAAACATGCCAACGATATGCAAGTACGTATGATGTTGTGTAAAACAATAATCAGATACAATAAAAATATCACTGTAAAATCATAAATGTATCATGAAAAAGCTATTTTTCCATTTTGAATTCAAACGAACACATAGAACAACTACTAGTTATGAGAAACAAAATAAATATTCTCTATACGTACAAAAAATACATGCAGTATTATAGATTAAAGGTAAACAAAATGTTCAAGTTATTAAGTAAATTTTATGTTATGATTATCAAGAGCAGTTAAATAAAAGCTATAGAAATTTGGAACTGGAAAGGTACTGATTTGTGTTTATGTCATTATCCATTGTATTTTGGGAACAATGCAATATCCAATAACTTTTTATTACACAAATAACTCTTTCAAAATAAACAGATATAATATGTTGATGTTTCTCTGCTACATTACTGGTATAAATTCTAATAAGGAAAAGTTATGACCCCCAAACGCAGCGTTAGATCTCATGTTCTATAACTATGTTATACACGAACCGTGTGATGTACTGAAGAGTGAGAATAGTCCGTGCTAGAAGGAGTAAAAGCATCAGCCGGAAATATTTCTCAATACTAGTTTTTCAACAAATAAAGTCACAAACTCTCAACACGTCTGTCTAGAGATACCTGAACATATTCAACCCTTATGAACCCCTAAATATAAGTTGTTCAGTGATTGCGCATGAGATTTTCCTTCGACAACTTGACGATTGTATTTCCACCACTTTGGAGATGTGTTAAAACGTTTTCAAACAAATTTTAGGTTTAGTTCGTGAAATAGAACTTTACCGTTCCTTCCAAACCTTCGTCAAACCCAAATACATTTTAAGTCAGCTTATTCGTACCTTACAAAAATAGTGACGGGCTTAAGCACAATGATCGTGCACTTTGTAATAAATGCACCAAACTTTCCTCAGAGGAAGATACTATATGAAGGATCATTTCTGGGGCGGAGCTACGAGCTTAAGTACCTTAATTACCTTGAAGTTCAAGTTTAAGTTTTACTTTGCAAACATCCAGAAAGTAGCCTAATTGCTTGGGGCTACAATATTAATTTTTGAAACATATTTATCTGAAAGAATCTGACTACTGATGTATGTTCGATTAGTATTACATGTTTCAGCTTCATATGTTTAACGGTTATATATTTAAACTTATATGACCTTCGCGTACACAAACCCTTATAACATTTTGTTCCAACATTTTTTTAACATTTGGTTAGTTGGTTATTTGGTTACATCAGGTTAGGTTTAGTTTGGTTAAGGCCCGGTATTTCAATGTCCAGTTAAAGTGGTAAGTAAATTTAACTGCCAGGTACTCCAACTTTGGTGTATTTCCACCGTCAGTTAGCCTAACTGGCAAGTAAATTTGATCCTATCTGACAAGTAAACTAACTGATAGATCAGGTGCCTGTTAAGCGATAACTGACAGTTACCGTTATGAAAAGATGGCTGCTCGGAGAATAGGTTATGTTAATCACGATGTAGTTGATGCCTTTTGTGATGAAAATGAAGACCTTTTCACATTTCTTATTTTGATTTTCGGAAAACGGTAAAACATGTGTTTCTTTTTAAATGAGAATATGTATAAAAAACAATATTCACGTCAGTAACATCTTCTACTTTCACTTCACCACCCGTTTTCAACCCACCTACCTGGATTTTTTGAAATTTTGCCATTCATTTTCTTGTTTTCCACAATAAACCTGAACCGTTCAATGATATTAACAAGTAAAATTTTTTCTTCTAAAGTGAAATTACCCCCTCGTGTTTTTTTTTATCGTCACTCATCTTTAATATTTTAATTCTCTAAATTGTTTGATAAAAACCCAAATTGAAAGTCAACACATCCAGAAATAAAACTGACACAACCTCAAACTTCACAATCATAACAAACCACATACAAGGTCTACTTGATCTCTGCTAGGCGGAGATCAAGTAGACCTTGACCACATAATTTTGACACTATAACAGGCCGTGAAATTGTCTCAGCCAGAGTCGATAATGAAGTTTTCCTGCTTTGACCAATCACAGCAAGGGAGAGGTTCCCAGTAGCTAACTGCCAAATAATATGGAATTGAAATACGGGAAAATGGTAACTGCCAGTTATAAGTGACTAATAAATTTAACTGTCGAGTAGTTACTTGACACTTTAACTGGACATTGAAATACCGGGCCTAAATAACTTGCGAGAGTGACTTGAGAGTGTGGAAGAACTTGCGGGAAAACTCGCGGGAAAACTGCGGGAGAAACTCGCGAGAGTAACATGCGGGAAAACTGGCGGGAAAGCTTGCGGGAAAGCTTGCGGGAATAGCTTGCGGAGAAGCTTGCGGGAGTAACTTGCGGGAAAGCCTGCGGGAGCAATATACGGAAGTAACATGCGGGAGGAACTAGCGGGAGTAACATGCGGGAAAACTTGCGGGAGTAACTTGCAGGAGGTACTTGCGGGAAAACTGGTGGGAATAACTTGCGGGAAAGCTTGCGGGAGTAACTTGCGGGAAAGCTTGCGGGAGTAACATGCTGGAGGAACTTGCGGGAGTAACTTGCTTGGGTACTGCGACTGTACATATGGTTAGGGATAGTGAAGATATATAGGAATAGACAGTTTGGGTTGGGTTAGGTTAGGTTAAGTGAGGTTAGGTTAGGTTTTTTTAAAAATTTTATTCTGCAACTGTTCGTCGTAGAGCAAACCGGACCGATGGCGAATTACGGGGCGTATCGAGCGGGAGAAAGTGGTTACAAAGCATTTAGCTTAGCGCGTTCGAGGAACAAGTCTCTGAAAATATCCAACTCGTGATCTTGCGTCTTCTTTAAAAGTATTTCTCGGATCGACTTCGGGTAAGTGACACCGTACAAAAAATAAGTCAACGCACACCTCATGACGAGGCTTCATAGATTCGAGTTCATATCTTTAACTTTATAACGGTTGCTATGTTATGACGGCTTATATACGCGAGGGTGTTGCAAGTTTTCTACATAAATAAGTTTAAATAGATAACCGTTACACATATGAAGCTGAAACATTTAATACTAATCGAACATACATTAGTACACATTCTTTTAGATAAATATGTTTCTAAAATTAATATTGTAGCCCTAAATAATTTGGTTCCGAACGTCTACAAAGTGAAACTTAAACTTGAACTTAAAGTTAAGTTAGGTACTTAAGCTCGTGGCACCGCCCTCAGAAATGATCCTTAGTACAGTATCTTTCTTGGAGGAAAGTTTGGTGCTTTTATCACAGTGCACGATCCGACTAACATATTGAGCTTACTCCCGTAACTAAAACATTGCAAAGAAGATTGAAACAAGTAAAATCTAGGATGTTGAATAGGTCAGATATCACTAACATCTTCGAGGTCCGAGGTCACTTTACTTCCCCATGCTGCGGTCGTAGTAGCACAAATCCTCCCCGCGTGATTGGTAGTTCTCTAGCGGCCCGCAGACCACCAGCGCTCTCTAAGCCCCTAGCGGCCGGTTGTGGAACTAAGACACTAGGGATTCCCACAAAATGCGTGCGAACTTACCTAAACGATCTTATTATTGTAGAAGTCTTTCACATCACGCACACGCATACGCACGCACATAACCACCGCGCACCGCTATTAATTTAAAAAAATCAAAAACAACTTTTTACACAAAAGAGAAGACTGACAAGTTTTTGAATATAAATCCATTTGTAAAGCTGCCTGCCTGTATGTAAATCTATCTAACCTCGAATCTCATTCTTGCAAATCGTTTTCGAAACCATAAGAAAGTGTTTATTTCTAGATGGCTGCTGAAGAGTTGTTAAGATTAATGGTTGTCGGGTCGCCAGGCTGGATCAATGCATTATTCACCGCGATGAACGTCATAACAAGTATTATTTCTCTTTCCTTGGCTTCGCTTCGACCACACTTGCAATAACAATGTTGGAGTCGTTGAGTTGAGCTTAAACGCCGGAGGGTTGGTAATGTTAGACGGGTAGGTTGGGAACATTGGGGTATGAATTCGTCTACTCCACTGAAAATATTTTCTTCCATCGCTTTTCGCTCATGAACGAAGTTATATGAGAATCAGATACATTATATTTCTGTTCCTCTTTCCAGATATCTATATTAAATTAAATAAATAAATAAAAATACATTCACATTTAGAGTCTACCCACTCAGTAACTAAACTGATTTGCAGTGGGGGACTTTATTTTAAAGCGACTAAACCAACCCTGTAGGCTTCGAACACCATCGACGAGTGAGCGATAACCAATCAAAGATCGATATTTCAAATACGAAACATATGAATCAGTGATTGGACAGTGCGAACACCTGCGGACAAATGCCAGAATCAACAAGACTGATTCAGAACAAATTTGAATTTATATTATGTGTTATGTCATGGTGAGTTCACCTTGCAAATCAATCTTGCTGCAGGATTTTACACAAAGTTTTGTTTTCATCCCAATTCAGGATCAGAAAGATAATTTTGTTCGTAACGATCGTAAACGGTCGAGAATTACTCCCCTGGGATCGATTTTGACCGAGGTTATATTTCATACTTTCCCCATCTCACCACTAAGAATAACTCAATTCATTCTTCACAGTCCAGTGGGTTTTTTTTCGACTTTTTTCCCCAACACACTATACATGTTTTTGTTTTTTCTTCACAACCTTTATGTAACCTTTAAATATTACTAATTATTTATGTTGGGAAAGTTAAGAGTTGTTATACTCAGGAATTTCTGTCTGTATTGAAGTGTTGTAACAATATGATTTATCTTGGTGTTCAATAAAGTACTATTTTTATTACTCATTTCATTTTTCACAGTGTGTCCGGAATCCATTCAAAATGGCGTTGATGACGTCATTGTAAGCCTGGAACTTACTATTCTCTGCGCGAGCGTGGCCGTGTGTTCTTCACCCGATGGTTTCACCGCCCACTATACTGGCGCGGTCGTCGGAATGTCAAGCGTCTCATAACCAACGCCCCACGTCACAGCGTCGCGACGCACGAGGTGGGGATATCATAAACTGAATCGGGCACATCTACAATCTCCACGGTTACTTTGATACATACTTGTTTACTCTTGAATAATGTTTTTAGATGGCAACTTTTCATGAAAGTGTTCCCCCAACGATGATCAAACACATCAGTAAATCAAGGGAAGGTGAGAATGTTGTCTTTTTATACGATATGGTTACTGATCGTTATTTGAAAGAATCTATGTAGTATCTTCAGTCGTAAATTACAAAAAGACGAAATATAATGAGTGCAGGAGAATGGTAATATAGAAAAACAGCATTGATTTACTTATTTCGGTGTGAGTACGAGTGGTAATTCCAACTTGAGCTACTGAGATTTGAAAATCAACACGCTACAGTTAAGTTACCAAAGAAACGCAACATTATGTTACATTGGTTAATTGTCCAATTCACAAGAGGCAGCAAAACTAAGAAAATTACATTGTATTATACTTTCTTTTATTTCTTTGATTCATTTTTATGACATTTCTCAACCATCTATTCTAATAAAAACGTATATCCCGCCTCAAGAGGGGCATTAATTTAAAGTGTTAAGTGAAGTAAATCTTTATTGACACAAGTTGAATCTTGAGTTTAGAAAACTCTTTACAGATTCCTTAACTTACATTAATTTTATAGTCAAGAATTGGAATTATGTCAACTTATATAAATAATCAAAACAAAGTAAGAAGAAACATGATAACATACATGATATGGTTCATGATACTACAACATAGAAACGTGTTGATAAAGCTACAAAGCTACACCACTAAAACTTAGTGGTTTGCAACTATTTCAAACATATAAACATTCTAAATGACAGTTACAAACCAAGTCGACAATAAAACTCGTCTTCAGCTATAAGACAACTCGTAAACATCGGACAGCCGACGTCTCAAACCAACCGGGAGTCTGTCAATGTGTGGAGGAGCAAGTCATGAAAGTGGGTCGTCGACGCAATTAACAGACATTCGTATTCCATGGCTCCGAGCAACGGGATCTCCGTCGTCTATTTGTGCTGGCGAAGCAAAAGACTGCGGATTCAATTTTCTACGGTTCAATTGACGACGAGTCTAGTTCCTTCTAAGGTTCGAAAGCGAATGAAATGAATGCGGTTGCTGTACATGAAGGGTGAATTGATAGCGAGATATTATCGCAGTGAGGTACATGATCATATTTTATAATTTTCACGCAAGAAGAACGATATTTATACGGATTGATATTGCTGACTATATTCAATTTCCTGTTTTGAGATGATGATATTTGGGATCATCAACGTGATGATGTAAATCGAGACAATGAGTGAGTAATTATGATTATGTAAAAGAAAACTAACAACGTCCAAGCTCGAGCCATGGGATTCAAACTTGGAACGCAAAAAAAAAACACGGTTAATTAATAGACAGATCGCGGCCAACTACGCTGGCTACCACTTTTATGAGTTTATATTATGTATTTGTATGTTCAAACTTGGAACGCAAAAAGGAGTACGGTTAATTAATAGACAGATCGCGGCCAACTATGCTGGCTTCCACTTTTATGATTTTACATTATGTATTTGAAAGTTATATATATTCGTTTGCATCTGTTAGTTAAACATTTGTTGTATCTATTTAGCAAATAAATCAAATCTATAATATGAACTACGCCTAAAGGAAGAACGCTCGCATTTACACAAGATAACGACCAATCCAACACGCTAAACTTTACCCAACAAAACTATTCTCTAATCCAAGGAATGTAATTAAACTTGTCTTAACTAGAAAACTTCTCATCGTGAAAGCGCTTAAAGCTTAAAGACGACAACCCCACATTACATAACAAGCGGTGTGAAATGAATAGAAAATACTCTACGGTTCAATTGTTTTTACTCGGTACAATATAACAATTCACTCATAACTTGCAACTATTGCATCTGATGCGCTACGGAGGGATCTAATAACAACCATGGTATCGGGATGCATATGAATGCACGCTTACATGTAATATACAATATGGGTTTGTTTAAAGAGTGGCTTTATTCACGTCTAATTTTCACTGGCTGCTAACATTAAATTTTGATACAATTATACAAGTGGTATGATTGCATTAAAATGTATGATTTAGTGGTTTTAAACGACATATACATTTTTTAACCCCTTTCTAAATCATGAATTAACGTTGATCCACGTATTGGCTCAATGTAATTAAAATTTCATTCGCTTTTTATGGTATGAGTAAAATCCTTCAAAAGTATGTTCAGTTTTTGATGCCTGTTAAATATCATAACTTAATTTATTTACGTTTGAAATGAACTCCTGTCGTTTTTTGCACATGTACAACATACAACAGAACACAACGAAAATGTCATTTCAGTAATACGGTTGTTGTAGTTGCCGCCACTAAAGTTCTGCTCTAGGAGATCAAAAGGCCTTGTTAGGTTTTTTCGTGTCATATAGTTGGCCGTGTTATTTTTACTAACAATATTAAACAATGCTAGTAACAATGATAGATGCCTTCTACTTCTATAAAGTGTGGAATTAATTTGCAGCAGCACTTCAATGGCGTAAAATGTCAAGATGTCAGCGCCCATATGTTTCCTCTACAACAACCGTAGAAGAACAGGTCTTAAAGAGTATACACATTCATTACTCAAATCGTGTAATGATATCATGCAAGGTGTGTTCTGGCTTCACCTTAAGATGGAGTGAATAATTAGTAATCCCAACATCTCATCGCACCTCGGTAGTGTAGTGGTTACATCGCAGACATACACCGCCTTGCTGGTGTAGTTCACCGGTAACCACCGCCCTCTGAGATGCAGCCGCAGCTTCTAGTCAACAGGTCGCAGCTAACGGCTCGTCTACACAAGTCATTAACCACTTCCAGTCCGTTATTAACTAATGAAGCGTAGAAAGTATTGAGTTAAGTAATTTTGTTTTAAATTTTTTTTTTTAATTTTAAACCATTTTATTCTTATCTCTTGCTCGTCTACAAAAACATAAGACAAATTAATTGTAAACAATAAATAAACAAATTAACCAAATAAAACACAATAATGTATAATAAGAAGTCCGCATAAAAGCTACCTCTTGTGCGCGGGCTGTCCAAGATATATACATTAAGTATACATACATTTACATATGCATAACATATATAATACATATACATATATACATAAGTATATACATTTGTTTTATTGTTATAATATCTGCATCGCATCTTATTTTGTTCGGTATTTTTAATAGTTTTTCATTGTGTTGTGACTCAAGATTATTCGCTATCTCAAAGACGAATTATCATGACGTCATGGATGCTACAAAGAGTACTTGAGGTGGTATTTATTTTCAAACAAGTGAAATGTCGTCCAATCCTCACAAAGCTGAAGGCTTCTTGCAAGCTTGCTTTACAACAATAAAACAAATTAAATGAATCGATGTACAAACAACAAGCTGTCAAACAATAAAATATTCTGATTTTGAAAACAAATCTTCAAAACAAACAAGAAACACACAAAACTTCACAACTTGGTTCCCCATCATTAAACGTTTTAACTGGTGAGCAGTTGCTATCACCATACCTCGTTTTCCTCATAATGTTGCAATTTTATTATTTTGACAGCTCGTTGTTTGTCCATGAGTTCAATTCATTTGTTACATTGTTGTAGTTCGGCTGTGACGTCAGTTGCAAGTTCCTTATAGACGAGTGCGCTAAGTCAGTACTCCTTGGCTCTATAGGGACAAGTTTTCCCGCTAGGAAGCGTATCAAAGCTGTGCGATCGTGACAAAAATAAACCAACTTTAAATCCGATACCACGTGAGTTTATACGGTTGTTTTAGAGGATTGTTATGGGCGCTGCCATCTTGAAATTTGACGCCATTTAAGTGCTGCTGAAAATTAATTCCACATTATATAGAAGGCATCTACCATTGTTACCAGTATTGTTTAACATTGTTGGTAAAAATAACACAGCCAACTTTATGAGACAAAAAATCCTACCGCGGTCTTCTTGATCTCCTAGAGCAGCACTTTAATGGCGACATTTCAAACAACTGTATAGCACAATACTCAATTGATGAGGTTATGACATCACAGGCGGACAAACATCTGTTGCTACGTAAACTACATTATTGTATCTTTGTGTCATTGGTGTATATTCAATGTTTGTCCGAAACAAAACACGGCCACATAGGTATATTTAGATTCGAGTCTTGTGCTATTGCTGAGTGGATGTACAACCCGGGCTTAATAAATCATGTATCTTCAACAGTTTCCTCGTGGCTGTGGTAACACGTTGTTGATAGGGAAGGAAGGTTACATTTCAACGACGGTTCTCAAGAAAACTCTTATCTCGTTGTGTTGATACTCTTCTTATTTATTGTGAAGCTCACGTAGGGGGAGGGAAGAGTTAAGGGGTGAGATACAATGTGGATATTGAGCTGAGTTGAGAGGGTCGTTATAAAGTTGCAAGATGTACAAATAAGTGAGCGTAGGATGTGTTTACGTCGTGAAGAATCCGATGTCATATGAACCAGGGCCCGGATTCACAAAAGGTTCTAAGTCTTTTTTTGGTTTATCTTTAATACTGGCCTAACCTTGAACCTCTTGTGAGTCCAGGAAAATATTTAAGAATAGATTTTGAAAAATATTATTGGAGAGTTCATTGTGTCCTTGTTTTCTTAAGGAATTAGTAACTTCTTCATGTAGACTGAGTCTGGTTTTACAAGAGGTGCAAAGTTAGGCCGGTCTCAGAGTTAAGACCAAAAAAAGACTTAGGACCTCTTGTGAATCTGGGCCCTGTGTTTTTAAATTGGTCGAGGATGATTATATATTATTGTTTTATTGTATATTTGGGCTTACAAACGTAGAATTAAATTGAACTACACAGCATTTGGAAAAGTGTTATAATCATTATATCCAGTACGAGAAAATTCTACGATTGTTTTGATCCGTTAGAATGAAAATAGTTCAATCGCTTGCATTTAATCAAGCTCGTTTCTATCAAATAAATGTACTACGCACAATTTTTAAAAACATTTTAAATGAATCGCCCATTTTAAAAATGACTAAATCAAATCGTCATCTTGAGAAATAAATTAGGATAACGTGTGATTCGCATTGCTTTTATACTGATATTATTATCATTTTTCATCTGGACAAAACTATTATATAGTTAAGAAACTGTAAGAATGACGGCCCCTCCATATCCCCTCCACAGCTACCCGACCCCCCTCAACTCCACGAAACAACAAACTGAACAACTGAAACAAAGGGATTTTCAGTTACGTATTTCATTTTGTCGGGTTGTCACGGAGTTGAGGGGGTCGAAAAGCTGTGGACGGGATATGGAGGGGCCCGTCATTCTTACAGTTTCTCAACTATAACACAAGTTTACCCGAATAGCTCCAAAATCAAAAATGAAATCCATTTAAAAATGTTTCTGTTAGTTGAACACAAAAATAACGAAGCACTTTATAATCGCCTTACTGTCCACGTACTCATTGCCGCGGTCTAGTTCCTCAGAGCCTCCACTCACGCAGCGCCAGATAAAGACGAACCAAACAAGTTCTCGTAAGAAAATAAAAGTCTTCTACAAATCTACTAATTGAGTTTGAAAACAGTAACCGCATTTTATCAGTAGGATGTGGATGAGGTCTTATTGTAGACTTTGTTATTCGGTTCGATTCTAAGTTGGTACATACATGGTCCAACAGAGAGTTGAAACCTAGACTTGTTGCGTTCATGGAGTAATCCTAGTCTAACGGACTAGTCTAACGAAGTTCAACGAACGGGCTCAGCTGTTGAGAATGTATTTAATTCCTTAATGTTTCCTTAACGTTTGCAAAGTGCGACACCAAAGAACACACGAACACCTCAGAGCGGCAGAACTATAAGGGAGTAGTTGATTATTTTTTATAAAGATAAAAACCGATAAATAATTCGTTTTCTTCTTCCAGCAGAAAACACCGTTATTTTTCGGCAAATTTGTTAAACAAATATATATATAATTGTAAAATAATACTCTCCATTTTGTTCACTGTAAAAATAATTTTGGTTCCCTCCCAAAAACCGGCAAAACCCGGCAATGCGTGTATTCAGCCGACTTCATATGACCTAGCTGTTGAGTCTGTCAAAAAATACAAATAAATATTAATAAAGTGAATCATTCAGTACAAGATTTATTTCATTCGTTGTTAACAAGAAGTCTAACCATCATGTAGCATGTCCTATGTTTAAATCACAAGCAGGATTACATGACCTTTAATCAGATTTAACATGATCTATTATATCGATAATCTGCTTATTCTTGGTATTTACAACGCGTTACCCGGGGATAATGGATTTGTCGGGTCCAGTGTTGTAAGCGAATCAGATTGATGCAGTGGGAACCGGCAGGTGGATATCAGCGTGTACACTGTACTGTACACGTACAATGTACAACCAGCCATATGACGTGATGCCACGTGTCACACGAGGAGCGAAGGACAGGTAGTGCTCTCTAGCGGGGAGCGCAGGAAGCAAAAATACGTGGATATTGGGATGCGAGATGAATGGTAGGAAAAGATGGCCAGTGTAAGTACTTTATAGACATGCTTATATCCTCTTTTGGTTCAATTCACTTTTATTGTAATTTTCGTGTCCCATGACAGGACAGGATGGCCAGTGGAGGGTTATGGGTATGCCCGTACACTCTACAGACAGTCTGTTGTATTGAAAACCACGTGCGGAACGCCTGCACGCCGGCAACCAGCAACACACCTTCTCAGCGCTGCTCGGAGGCGGCGGCGGAGCGGGGAACTAACACTGACTGCCAGGGGCCTCATTCCAGTACATTTGAAAACTTAACCCCGGTGTTAGCCAATAGACAATCAGGAGTCAGCAATTGAGGCGCCGAAAGAAGGAAGGCATTGTTGAAAAAACGAGACAAAATCAAAACAATAACAAACAAAAACAGTCCAATAACCTCAAAATGTTGACAAAATACTAAATAAAACTACATATTGACATATATATGAGATAACTCTTCTTAACCCTACTATCAGACAGGGTCATATTTGCCTCCGAATTATGCAAGGAAGCCTGTGTAGGAGTTAACCCCGGGGTCATTTTAACATGGGGTTAGCGAGAGTTAAGAAGAGTTAAAAAAATGTACAGGAATCAGGCCCCAGCAGATCACCGTACAAGGCCCCAACTATTTTCATTTCACTTCACCATGGTAACTTCCAATCAAAATCTTCGAAATCCACCAAATAGCTTATTTGCTTCCGAGGTTGGTTAAATCAACGCCAGTTGCACATGTAAAGTTAGGTATTTGAATGAGATCCAATATCGCCATTTCATATACAAGGACGTGGTGGCCCTGTTATGTCGGAACAATTCAAAATTACCATTAAAAGAGTTGCAATTGGTTTTGTTACGAACATATTTTGGCTGAAATTCACAACATACACTACAGTAAGTGTGCATGTTGTGTATGAACTTATTATTCTTATGTACATATTTAAGATATGAGAATAAAATGGATTTTTGATTTGATTTGATTTGAATTATCTAAAAATAAAAATGAAGGTAACCGGCCTACTTTTTGAGTTATTTCCGTGTGACAGCAAGTCTCTTGCGTTGTGTTGAGGCTAAAACTCGATTCATTGATATTTGGTTGAAATTCACAACATGCACTAAAACAAGTGTGCTTTTCAATTATCTAAAAATAAAAATGAAGGTAACCGGCCTACTTTTTTAGTAAATTCCGTGTGACAGAAAGTCTCTTGCGTTGTGTTGGAGCTTAAAGTCGATCCATTGATATTTCGCTGAAATTCACAACTTACACTAAAGTAAGTGTGCTTTTCAATTATCTAAACATAAAAATGAAGGTAACCGGCCTAATTTTTGAGTTATTTCCGTGTGTCAGCAAGTCTCTTGCGTTGTGTTGAGGCTTTTAGTCGATCCATTGATATTTGGCTGAAATTCACAACATACACTAAAGTAAGTGTGCTTTTCAATTATCTAAAAATAAAAATGAAGGTAACCGGCCTACTTTTTGAGTTATTTCCATGTGACAGAAAGTCTCTTGCGTTGTGTTGAGGCTTAAACTCGATTCATTGATATTTGGCTAAAATTCACAACATACACTATAGTAAGTGTGCTTTTCAATCATCAAAAAAAAAAATGAAGGTAACCGGCCTACTTTTTGAGTTATTTCCGTGTAACAGCAAATCTCTTGCGTTATGTTGAGGTTTAAAGTCGATCCATTGATATTTGGCTGAAATTCACAACATACACTATAATAAGTGTGCTTTTCAATTATCTAAAAATAAAAATGAAGGTAACCGGCCTTCTTTTTGAGTTATTTCTGTGTGACAGCAAGTCTTTTGCGTTGTGTGGAGGCTTAAAGTCGATCCATTGATATTTGGCTGAAATTCACCACATACACTACAGTAAGTGTGCTTTTCAATTATCTAAAAATAAAAATGAAGGCAACCGGCCTACTTTTTGAGTTATTTTCGTGTGACAGCAAGTCTCTTGCGTTGTGTTGAGGCTAAAACTCGATTCATTGATATTTGGCTGAAATTCACAACATGCACTAAAGTAAGTGTGCTTTTTAATTATCTCAAAATAAAAATGAAGGTAACCGGCCTACTTGTTGAGTTATTTTCGTGTGACAGCAAGTCTCTTGCGTTGTGTTTAGGTTTAAAGTCGATCCATTGATATTTGGCTGAAATTCACAACATACAATAAAGTAAGTGTGCTTTTTAATCATCTAAAATGTTATTTTAATTAAAATAAGGGCTGGTCTTACAATCTTCTAATAAGGAAGTTATTAGTAGCAATTAAGCTATTTCGAGGATTTAAAGGGTTTTGATTGGTGGTTGCCATGGAGAAAACAAGCTTTTCAACGAATTAAGACTGGCCCTAAGTAAATATTTAATTTAAAAATAAACTCCCATATAATTAAGATTGCAACAGTTTCCCCTGCCTCCCGCTATGTAGGGATGTTTCTACGACCGTCAGTGTTCAGTGTGAGATCTGTCCCCAGGTGGTGACGCAACTAATGCAAGTGAAAGGGTTTTGTAACTCTATTTCCACTTCGTGTTGGAGTTCTCGCGGGCGGGTCGAAGCCGTTAAAAGTGTTGTCTATAGTAATCACTTCCGACCTAGCGGCTGCAGGGGAGAACTAGTCATGTCGTACTTCTTCTCATCTATTCCTTCAGGGAACCCTCAACTGACGTCAATTCCGGACTAGAACAATGGAACAAATGAATTGAACTGATGGACAAACAATCAGCTGTCAAAATAATAAAATTGCAGCCATACAAATAAAAACAAGTGTAGCAATAGTAACTGCTCGCCAAAGTGAAAGTTTTGCATGTGTATTGGTTTTTTTGTTTTGTTTTCCAAAACAAGAAGAAAGTATTTTTTGACACCTTGTTGTTTGTCCATCGATTCAATTAATTTGTTTCATTGTTGTCTTTTGGTGTTGCTAGTAGCCTATTGGCCGCGGCGATAGAGGTGGCTCAGCGTAACACGCGCATCTAGGTACTCCCTAAACAACTTTATAAAAAAATTAATTTTTGAATATTGCATAAGACAAGTTTTACTCTTTGCAAGTGTTTTGCTGTACATAATATCTTCATTTAATCGTATAAAAAGGCTTAAATAGTCTGAAATGTGACTGAAATTGTGATGCTATAGACTATAAAAAAATGTTAGCATCATAACTTATCTAAAATTGCTTTCAGTTCCGCACAGTTATAGAAGATATTTGACAGTTTTTCAAGCGAGGGCAAATCATTAACCCACTTATTCAGCATTCCTCGAACAGTCGTTATATCCGATGAAACTCTGTTCAGCTTTAGCTAAAACTGTCTTGTTTTTTTTTAATGCAGTTATGCACGATTCAAAAGTTCAGCGAGTTCCATTTTGTTTCTCACGAGAGCTTCGTTAACATCTTTCCGTCTCTTCTGTTATGTTCATTGGAAACATAACAGTTAGATTCAGCTTTATTAAGAAATGCATTGACCTTCTTTTAGAACGCTTTTCAAAGAGAAGACTACAATGAGAGTAGCTTGTGCAATATCAACTGAATGTAACTGGAAGACAACGTTATAGTTATGCACCTAACAATAACATTAATTCACACTTTGTTCGTGTTTTCTCCCTCAGAATTAGGACCTTAACGTTGATATTTTATACTAAAATATACTTAAGAAGTATGTATTATTTCAATGACATTAATTTGCCTATAGTGTGTATGTGATCTTACTTGTGTGACTCGGCCCAAAACTCAAAAGTACACGTTATTTAAAAAAGAAATGCAACAAATAATATCATTCGATGCACGAGAATCGATGTCTGTATTTTAAGTAAGTTAATTTGGTTCTATTTACCAAATAACCTCCATAAACAAAATTAAAAAGTAGTAGCATGGAGTATTTGGACTGCAGGAAATGCTAAAGAATAATATATTGCTTGATTTTACGATCGAGGTACATGCGCATATTTAAGACATTTTTAGTGGTTATATATTATCAGTTAATATAAATAAATAATCATTTATAACTTTTTTAAGTTCTGGATGCTGAACGGATTACTGTATGTTTACTCACCAGCTTATACAAGCTCATGAATGTGTGAAGCAAATAAATTACGGATATGAAATAACACATTTGAACCCACGCACACTCGTGTGTATATTATTATGATCCCAACATAGGCTCTTCACATTAACAAATTACACCCCCTAGGGGTGACTTTAAGCAGCCTACCATTAATCCCCAACAAGTTTATATATCATGAAGATTAATTATCCACACAAACAAAATTGTTATTAAAATTTATGATTAGTGAATAACCTACAAAAGCATGTATCAACACGAATTTTATTTACTGTGAGGTATTCTATCCCGCAACCCCAACAGGATGAAGAGGGAGATAATCTTCTTCTTGCAGTATTGGCATAATTATTGCATGTAGAATTTATGATTTATTAAATTTTGGATGGCTGTTGTGTTGAAGTTTTGGATGTCTGATTAAAGCTATTTAATTAAACGCTAGTTGGGTCAAGGGTGGGTATAACTTCTAGTTCCCTGGAAACAGGGTAGAACTAAATTAATATTGTCTTGTCATGGCTGCCTCGTACATCTGGTGACTAAAGTAAATTAACTATCAAGGGTACGATAGTGACCTTCATTATCATCAAGTTGGCTCCTGGTCGTTAGTTATTACTTATTTACGTGAACCTAAAGCATGGACTGTATTGAGACTAGAAGATGAAACGGCGAGTGTTCAATAAATGTTACGGTAGAGTAGGTTTCTGAGCTATCACTGATTTAATTCGGAAGAAGCTGTACCTATACGACTATATGGTTCGAAGTTTCGAATCTTTTTTTCTTCTTCCCGCAAGCAATAACAATAAAATATTCATGCCATAAGGTTCCGTGGCGCATTGTATGTGTTAACTAGTTTCACGGTTCGAGCCACTTCTAGTATATATTAAATTTTAAGTTTTATTCTACCCAACGTTTTGAGAAGATTACATTTACTATTCTTAAGAGCGAGAAAAAAGCAAACATGACATCATAAGAGAGCAAATACAAAAACAACCACAAAACAAAACATTGAGCACAATGAGACATGTTAATAAGCTACTGACTTGAGCCGTAAACTTTTATCAATATACGAGAAAAATATTAAATATCTGAAAACTACGGGAATGGTAGGCCTACTACCCTTTTCAAAATTGATTAAAATATAAACTAAAATTACATACACTGGGAAACAAGGTACCAATAAGTAACTAGAAGCAAGTGCATAAACCTCATAGAAGTACACGAACTTCAAGTAATTAAATTTTCGATTAATGAATCTTGAAAAAAGATGCTACTACTTCTCTCGAAACTTTTTTTTCAAATGAAGCGATATTTGAATAACCCAAAAATATTATCAGTTTTTACATTTTGCAAATACCATAATTGAAGTTACCAAATATGCATAATAATAAAATAAAATTACCTCTCCGCAATGACGTATGCTCCGCGCACTCCACGCATAATACGATGGAAATTACACCGTTTGTTATAATAATAATAATAATAATAATAATAATAATAATAATAATAATAATAATAATAATAATAATAATAATAATAATAATAATAATAATAATAATAATAAATGGACTTTATTTGTAAAACAGTGTACATTTTACAAAACGGCGAGGTTCGAGCATGTTGCTTGCTCTTCCACCTAACCTTGCACGGTATATGGTATGGCTTCCGTGATTAGTTACAAAATACAAAAAATGACAATTAGTCTAATCATTATAATAACTATTCTAGATTAACACTTAAAAACCTCATAATGAAATTACTAATGTAAAAAATAGACAAACCAATCAATAAGATTGGCTCAGATGCACTCAGATGTATTACAGAAATAAAACAAAACAAGTAATATATAATAGACATACAAACTAACAACATTGTCAGCTGGTTTACAATCAAATTACTTGAAACCAATTTGGTTTCATCTCTCTATGCGCTCACAGCCCCCGTCTCTCTACTCACGTGACGTCACATCGGCCATATTGGAGGCCACCTATAGTACTATTTCAAGTTTCATTAAACTGTCAATAGAAAACGAATAATATTGTTTACGGAGAAAATATGACAAGTTTGAACACGTATATCCCCCGGTAAAGTTTACGGAAATGATTATTGTATGCTTTAGTAATCGGGACAAAAGAGTTTTTTTATGTTGATAATAGCAAACAAATGTTACAGAACAGTTGAATTTGCTTCAAACGCCAGCTGAAACATAGTAACAATGAACTACTAATCACATGCCATTGTGGCCTCCAATGTGGCCACCATGCGCAATACGTGACTACACCCTACACCCTATGGCTCGACATCTGAGACGCGTCATCACGTTTTGTCACGCCACACAACCCGTCATCATAGTCAGACAGTCAACGGAGCCTCAAAGGGCCAGATCCTATGTGATACGTGACGCTCACAGCAGAGTCATCGTACTCCTGCTTTAAATAAGCAAACACCTGCACTGCGATTCTGTTATAGGGAACTTGCAACTGACGTCACAGCCGAACTGCAACAATGTAACTAATGAATCGAACTGGTGGACAAACAACAAGCTGTCAAAGTAATATCTTTGCAAATAATGAGGAGATACACTTAGGTTGGAATTCATAGTCGGCCCCTACACCTAGGGGCACCCATTGTTGCTATGGATTTGTTTTGTGTATGGGAAATAACATGGAAACAACTATTACCTTGGTAACAATGGGCGCCCCTAGGTGTAGGGGCCGACTATGAATTCCAACCTTAGTTGTAACGATAGTAACTGCTCGCCATATGTTCAGTAATGGACAGCAACTATCTGAAAGTTTGTAAACGTTCTGAACGTTATTTTTTACGAATTCAGAACTTCATTTTTTTTTACAGCTTGTTTGTCCATCGGTTCAATTCATTTGTTTAATTGTTGTGTTTTGGTGCTGTGCGTACCCTATACCAATTGACATTTCGATAACAATTAGGTTGGAATTCATAGTCGGCCCCTACACCTAGGGGCGCCCATTGTTACCAAGGCAACAGTGTTGTTTCCATGTTATTTCCCACAAACAAAACAAATCCATAGCAGTCATTACAGATGTTAAAGCAGAGATGTCACTGCGACAAAGGAAGAAAAAGTGGTGAAGCGTCAGGCATGGCTGGTTATAAACAATGAATTTAAAAACTATCACATATTTTAAGTGTTGCAACTGTTATTTCAATACATAACTAATTCCAAATTATTGAATGAAATACATTATCTACTTAAAATATTTGAAATTATAACCCAATGAAAAAATGCGGTAATTTTTTATTTACATTCTACAAAAGCTATTATTAATAGTGCAGCTCGCTGTAAGACGTGAGGGGTTAGAGGGGTGAGCGGCTGTGCAAGGCGAGATAGGCCGGCAGACAGCTTAGCATTAACCATAACGTCACCGCGACGCAACTCTAGACGGATAAAACTATGCCATGCGGAAACATACTGGTTAGACACTTCACGGCTTTTACTCCTCGGGTGTTAAGAGTCTGCGGCAGCGGAGAGTGAGAATATAAGCTTTTCTTTACGTATCTTTAAAACAACTATTTAAAGGAGAAATTGTGTGAAGATAAACAAAACAAATATTATCAGGATTTATAGATAACGAAAACAAATATGTGCAATAAATGTTGCATATATATTCTCCGTTCTCTTTAAGCCTGTATTACACGGTCAAACTTTTTAATCCAACTCCTTGAATTCAAGGACAAAAGCGCATCAAAAACAGTCAGTACGTAGTCAAATACAACAATAGGAATTATTTATTGGTACGCTTTTGTCCTTGAATTCAGAGAGTATAAATTTTGACCGTGTAATACAGGCTTTAGACACTGATAATATATGTATCGTATATGTGTTCTTATGATTTCGATTCTACAAGTCTTGAGTTGGAGGGCGCGGTTTCGATTCCTGCTGTCGGTAATTCGATGTTTTCCTCAGTCACAACGAACGCCAAATGTGCACAATTATCCAGTCAAGTAGTCCAAAGTTACGCGTGGTTGCGTGTTTGCCAATCTGAAGAGCAGCACGCATAATGTAACGTATACAACGTAGGTGATGGGTTGATATAATATTGTCTCGTAAGAATATCCGTTATAGGGTGCACACCAGCTTTACCTAATGTGCCCCACATAGGTGACTCTCTAGGTATAATTGGGTCATTGGATAGCTGGGAAGGAATGTCTGAGCGCTGATAGTATTACTAAATCCCAGCATTCGCCCTCACGACTGAGGAAAACTTCGGAGAAAACCTACAGTCATGATAGTGGCTGGAATCGAACCGGTTGGAAACGCATATTTGGGTCTTTGTGAGAAGGAATGTCTGAGGGCTGTTAGTACGACTCAATCCCAGCATTCGCCTTCACGACTGAGGAAAACTCGGAGAAAACCTTCAGTCTAATTGCCGGTTGCCGGAATCGAATCGGCGACCTCCCGAATTAGAGTATCGCGTCTAACCGCTGAGCTATTTTCTATCTGTGCAATTGTTTGGGTTGGGTTAAACCCTCCCCGTCTCCGCACTGTCTAGCCTCAACCGTCTTCGCAGCTACGAGTGACGAGTGTCTTGCGAGGCTACGAGTGTCTTGCGAGGCTACATTCAAAGTTCGAACACAGGCAGACATTCCATAAACCGACACACTTCGCGGACTACCACGAAAACAAACTCAACTCGGACAACATTCCAGAGACTGTCTAGCATAGCAAGCCAGGGTGCAATGTTTAACATAGGTTCTTACATTTCCACAACTTGAGCGGACTGAGTTCCGCAACCGAGCATAACCGGGGTGTGTCTGTCTATTTGTTTCGTTAATTAGCACAAACTAGTGCGCTAATTAATTTCTCAACACTAAATCAGAGTACGAAAATTAAATTACAAGCTAAACAACGTAATTTGTTGGGAATTCCTTACGCTTAATTCGATTTTGACGTTCTAAAATATGTAGTTTAACCCTTTCATTCGAGCCGCCCCGGTAGATTAAATGGAAAAAGAAGCGATACGCGTATAGCCGGTAATCTGGGTTCGATCCCAGTCGGGGCCAATTTTTATTATAACTGTTATACACATACTTACAAACACAATGAGATAATACATACATTTACAGGAATACTGTATGCTACCTGTAGCGTATTATTTTTATCAGAACGTGATCTCCCTAAAACCTACGCACAATTGTCGGTATCGGGATTGCAATCGCAGTCCGGAAATCGTGGAAAAGTTAACTGTAAATGTAAAAAAAAAAATGTAAGTCGTTGGGAATTCCTTACGCTTATTTTGATTTTGGCGTTCTAAAATATATAGTTTAACCCTTTTATTCCAGTCGCCACGGTAGATTAAATGGAAAAAGCAGCGGTACGCGTATATCCGCGATCTGAGTTCGATCCCAGTCGGGGCCAACTTTTATTACAATTACTTTACCTCCATAAATGAAGATACGCACAAAAATTAGATCATTTAGGGCGGAATGCCCATATCTTCACTGAAAGTGCGACTTCCAAGACATAAAATCGTAGACGCCAATTTAGGTGCAAGGCGGGATATGCCGCTCTCCACTGAGGCAGAATAAGTGGGGTCCGGCGGGTAGACACCCCTCATATTATCCACCTGCGCGCTACAGGTTTGCCACGTTTCTACATTCAGTGCAGTATCGGTCATCTCGATCGGCTCCCGGCGTATGGTCAGTCATTGTTGTATAGATTTTGCAACGCAGGAAAGGTCTGTGGTACTCTATTGAAGTTTACGGTTGATTAGTTTTCTGAGGAGTTAACGCGCGTGTAAGTGCTGCTCTTTGGTAAAATAAGTATCCTTTGAAGATTAAATCTTGCCCTCAAAATGAAGTCTCCGTCTTTAACTCCCAGCTATCCAAATACTCTAATAACCTAGTTAGTCACCTGAAGAGGGGCACATCAGGTGAAGCTGGTGTGCACCCTATAACAGGTATTCCTACGAAGAAATTAAATTATGATAAGTCGCGATTTCGCACTTATCTCCATGGAGAAACAAAATAAGCATTGTTGAATTTTTTAAATCGCGACTTATCTTGGTCACATTTCGAGTGGAGGTATGTGCATCTCGACTTAGACATTAGTTACACAAAAACTGTTTGCCACTGTAGCTTACTGTAGCGTATTATTTACTACAACGTGCCCTGGTCACTCTAACCGTGATTGTGTGACTACACTATAGGGAGTATTCACGTGACGTCACATCGGCCACATTGGAGGCCACCTTTAGTACTATTTCAAGTTTCATTTAGCTGTCAATAGAAAGCGAATAATATTGTTTACGGGAAAATATGACAAGTTTGAACACGTATATCCCCCGATAAAGTGTACGAAAATGATTATTAAATGCTTTTGTAAACGATTTAAAGAGTAATCAAGACAAAAGAGTTTGTTTATGTTGATTTTAAGTGATAATAGCAAACCAAAGTTAGAGAACAGTTGAATTTGCATCAAACGCCAGCTGAAACATAGTAACAATGAACTACCAATCACATGCCATTGTGGCCTTCAATGTGGCCACCATGCGCAATACGTGAATACACCCTATACGTACTAGTCTGCGGCCAAGCGACCGCACAGCTGACCTGTATAGTGTATAGCACGGGTGAGGTCGAGAGACCGTGTCAGGTCACCCCCACATGTTGCCCTAATATCCTGACAGTCTCACACGTGTAGGAGACAAAGTTAGGGGATGCATATTTTAGGGGTGAGTTCCCTCCGACAAATTGGGCAGAGGGAACGATTAATTTACATAAGAGAATATATTACATTAGAACATACGCAGTATTGTACGTACAGCGAAGGTTCCACCTGTAAACTTTGGAGAAATTGAGTTTTGCATATTCTTACGTTTTGATGTACCTGATATTTCTTCTTTCTTGAGCTCAATGTACAGGATATTTTCTTCTTTCTTGCGCCCGAACATATTTTCGGACATTTAAAGGGCCCGAAATTATTTAATAAAGATATTTTCGAATTTTGAGACTGAACTACGCTAGCTTCGATTAATACAAAAACATACGATTGTTTCAAAGTTGAAAATATTTAATTATTGATGAGTAAATTTTGTAGGCATTGAACTCTCCAATAAAAATTAAATACAAAAAGTTCTTCGTAATTTAAAAAAAACTTTACCATTCCGACGTCCCGACTGAGAAAGTTGATTCACTTCTTGTTCCCTTGTGAACGACGCAATGAAGAGCGGTCACCTAGCTTTCTTTTGACCTGGCATCGTGTTGCCTAACTTTAGCTTCGTATTAGACCGGACTAAGCTACAGTTGGCTAGGTATTACGCGAAATCATCGTTATCTAACACCAATCAACAGGTTTCTAAATCCGAACCGGAACCCGGAAAAACGTTTGTGCTCTGATTTGGGCGAAATGCTATTTGTGAAACATTTTGAATATTTTTTAAATTTATTTTGATAATTGAATTTTTAATCTATTTCATTATTCTTCAATATTACGTGCGTGCTATGATACTATCTGGGGGGGGGGTCTATACTTGTTTACGTGAACCTCGCTATCTCTAACCAAAGGTGAAACGACGAACCTGAACTCTCTAACATAAAGCACCATTACGTTCACAGACGAAACTAGTAGAACAGGTGTATAATAATATTTATTTTTAATAACACTATTCAATGTTTTTTCTTAAAAAATAATAAACGCTAATTTCATTTTATCTCAATTTTTGTGTTGTTATTTCCGCCGAAGACAAATGAAGAGTTTACGAAATGTTTTATTTAAATTTGTGTTTTTAAGAGGGACTAGTGAACTAGTCTTATTAATAACAAATACTATAAAGCACTAGGGACCCAACTTTTGAAACAAACGTCTAAAAATTATCGACGTTGTGTGCGGTCACAAACAAGAGCGAAGCAAGTTATTGGATAAAACAGACGTTTTGAGATCACGTGACCACCCAGACATCTAAAACGTTTCGAAGTTTTATTACAGACTTGCGCCCCAGGTTCCACCCCTTAGTGTGGCATGTTTCATGCACAGTGTCCTACCTTGAGGGTCTTCGTCCGGGGGTCATACACCTTCTCATTGGAGTTGCGGAGATTCCTGGAGTCGATCTGTACGTTGGTCTGCATCGCGATATCCCACGCACTTCACGCACTTCACACGCACACACTTCACGCACTGTAAAGAAACAGACAAGCACAATGTTAGCACTTAGCAGACACTATAAGTAAATGCATGTGCAACGTGTAATGGGTACACGTTCAATGATAGTATGAATCAGGGAAAGTGTCTAATTAAATTAATCAGTATTTAATATTTATAGGCGATCCACTCAGTTACAATACTGACTTTCATTGGGGGATAACTTTTAAATGTATTATGTGCTTAGTTTAATAATTTATTCTTTATTGACAACGGAACAAAAGTCCCACAAGTGCAATATGACTGCTCTTAAGACACCGTTTAAATGTACACCAGTATCATGTAGGTAGTTTACAGTCAAATTTTAATGTAAAAACCCCAGCCCGAACTGGGAATTGAACCCTGTACCGTCTGCATTGGAAGTATAAATAAACCCACTTGATCAACGCAGCGACACACTATAGACACTTTTCTCCCCGTCATCGTCATGAATAAAAATAAATTCACGGATACCAATTATTATCATAATTTATGTTTTAAATAATTTGAACTAAATAAAATAATATCTTTACATTAGATACTGTCAAAACAAACAAATATTAGCAAATTACGTAAATATAAGCTTAATGATGTAAGTAAATAGCTAAATTGCAAACAAAATCCATGGTTGACACATAAATAGCGGCATTAGATTTCCATCGTCAGCTGCTATGGAGTGCTGGCGCGACACATTTAAATTGCGGTGCTACTGTAAAAAAAACTGTACTAAATAATAAGAAATCACAATTAACAACATAAATTTGTAACCCAAACTTACATGAATCCTGTCGCCTTTTACTTCCTGGAACCTGCGATACGTTTCAATGATTCCTTGTTGCTTACGTCTCTATTATTGCAATGCGAGACAATGATGGGTCCGTAATACATGAAGACGAAAGACAATTACAAAACAACCATGCATTATATTAAGCCGAGTTTATATAAAGTCACAAGGTTTTGTTATAGTCGTATGGAATTGCAATAAGGTATAAGCTCTGTAGCACTGATTCAACGTTTATGGCATTTCATTGGCTTGTTATAAGCGAGTAGTGACGTTTCAACCCCTGATTGGTCCGTCACAAGGAATATGGTATTGCAATAAGAGAGTTGAACATTTTTCAACTCGCTTGTGACTACGACTATGACTATTGCAATGACGAGTTTGTGTGAACCATTGTACGTGATCCCTATCTTCCAACTCGGCTTATAACTAAACCATAATCCTTGTGACTTTATATAAACCCGGCTTTACGGGATTCGAACCCACGTCTTAAGGTGGCGCACGCTTAGGACCTGCGCTATAACGCACGAGCCATCGCGGATGACCAACAGCTTTTAAACAATCACGACAAATCAACGCAATCACTAACACAATTACGTTGACGTGCCGTTATATAAACGCGATATGTTTATATTACTAATTATGCACAATATAGTTTTAATTAATGCAATCATACCAGCGCTACGGGTTAATAAAGCACTCGATACAGTCTCGGTTCACTCAACAGGTTTCAAGAAATCACGACATATCAACGCAATCGTAAACACATTTACATTGACGCACCGTAAATTAACGCGTTTGTTTAAATTATTAAAATACGCACAATAATTTTAATTATTGCAATAATATACCGGCGCTATGGTTAATAAAGCACTGGACACTGTCTCGGTTCACTCAACAGGTCTCAAGAAAACACGACAAATCAACGCAATCGCAAACACGTTTACGTTGACGCAACATAACATTAACGCGATGTGTTTAAATTATTAAAATATGCACAGTATATTATTGCAATTATATCGGCAATACGTGTTAATGAAGCACTGTAAACAGTATCGGTTCACTCAGCATGGCTGTCCGCACTCCACTGTCTCTATGTCAAGCGATGCGATGTACACACTAGTGAGCTCGAGGTAGGACTGAATGCAAGTGCACTGCCTGATTCATAACGACCGTTGCACCGCGGTCAACAAGATGATTCAACGGGAGGAGGGGGTTGGGGGGAGATACGATAAGGACTACTACGATGACGAAATAACTCGGAGTATACAGTCGATGGAAAGAGGGTGAGGGGGGGGGGGGTTGGGGCGGTTGGGGCTTCACAACGGAACCGGAATAATATTGTAATATATTATTTTTATTAGTATAAATTATGTTTTGAAGGAATTCTTCCAGTAGGCGGTACACCGTTTTGCACACGTTTTATCCTATACTAAGACACGTATAATGGCAAGGTATAAGGCCAATGCCAATAATTGAATTTTAATGTTTTATTTATTAAATTGATTGCGTTTTTGATTGGATCACAAATAGCTCTTCTACAACATATTAAATGGCATATCGCAACGGATGCCAGCAATAGTTTCTAATTGCACAAACGTTTCAAACAAATTTAAAATTTACTCGTTAAAAAAGGTTGAAGAGAATAAGGAAAAATTATATAATGAATACATTTAACAAGGACAAGAACAAAAACAAGAACAAGAATATACATTGGCATGGAATTAGTAGGTGTATTAAGTAATTAGTAGTGAAATTAGTAAGGACAAGAAAAAACAAGAACAAGAATATCGGCTTCTTGCAAGCTTGCTTTACAACAATGAAACAAATTAAATGAATCGATGGACAAACAACAAGTTGTCAAACAATAAAATATTCTGATTTTAAAAACAAATCTTCAAAACAAACAAGACACATACAAAACTTTCACAACTTGGTTGCTTATCATTAAACGTTTTAACTGGTGAACAGTTACTATCGCCATACCTCGTTTTCTTCATAATGTTGCAATTTAATTATTTTGACAGCTCGTTGTTTGTCAATCAGTTGGATTAATTTGTGACATTGTTGTAGTTCGGCTGTGACGTCAGTTGCAAGTTTCCTATACATTGGCGAGTACCAGAATGATGTCATAAATCTGAGAGAACAGTTCTCCGTCAGATTCCCTGTCTCGAGTATGGAACCTGCAACCTCCAAATTAGTCTACTTTGTTCCAGCATGCACCAACTAATCGGTATCCGTATTACAAACTACACAAATTAATTTTTAAAGTGTCTAGTTAATTAGTCAGTTTGACGCGCTAAGTCTTGTCTCGACGCTGAACGGTAATAATACGGGCGGCGGTGATAAACGAGAAAACGGCGGGAAGCTGTGCTCGATTTAAATTAATTACGCCCGAGTTAGGTGGCAGCGCACTTTGAAACTGTTCGAAAGATAAGCAGCAAGATTGGCATGCGATTTGTTTCCAGCTTAGCTTAGAAGTGTCGTAGATATTAACGAGAGACTGTCTAGTGTTAATGGTTTTCGATTGACTTAAGGCTGGTCCACACAGATTTTTAAGACATAATGCATAAGGTTTTAGAACGTTTTAAAAACAACAATGAAAACAACGTCTTAAAACTAAAACTTTGTGTGAACGCCAGTACGTATTTCCTATGATCCAACTTTACGACTAAGCGTTAAACCTTAAATCGTATGTCTTAAAAATCTGTGTGGACCAGCCTTAAAGAAATGGGCTGACACGATTAACAAAAGAAACATATTTTGAAGAAAGCTTTAGCAACTGAACTTTTTATCACATTGTACTGATTTCACGTGACGTCACAACGGTTACGGAGTGAAATATGTGTATTGACATTTGAGCTGACAAAAAATACGAATATGCTTACCAGCAAATAATATGAGAGCTTTAATCTGTCAACAATGTTTAAGAAAATGATTATTTGTGAACCACAAACGGAGTGAACTAGGCGACTAATATCTAATGAATGTTGGAGAACAGTAGAACTTCAACTAAATCCCATCAGAAATGCGTATTATGTGAATATACCCTATATATAAGGATGATAATACAACCCATAATCGTGTATTCTTTGAACAACACACGCTGTGGCTATCCTCATTACTTCACTATACCGATCAAACAAAATCTCTCCCTCGCTAATATAATACACGTTAGAAAATAACTACCCAAAATACAAATTTATTAAACCTCGTCTTGAACTACACAGCTATGTGTATTTATTTTAAAATAAATAAATAAAGGTATGGATAATATAATGGACTCATGAAATAAAACACTGCATGCACTTATTCTCCGTTTACAGTACAGAGAGAATATTAATATTGCCCCATTTAGCCTATTGGGGCAATGAGAAATTCATTGTTTATGAATGTCCGAAGCTGTTTGTACGAAAATCCCAGAATTGTCTTGTTATTGTGGAAAACTTTGCAGGTCCAAACCAATGTATATCCGCTAACAGATGAAATTGAACATAAAACTGTACAAATATCCTCATTTTAACTTGGTATACCCTTCAAATAAAATGCCACATAAAATTGCTACAAATTTCTGTCGTTGTTTCCAAACTGTTTGCATGATTTAGCTTATCCAAAGTAAGAGTTTTGCACAAGAAATCAAAGTAGGACAACAATAAAGAGGGTAACTGGATTTTATCGTACAGGAAATATCTGCTGCGGAATGGAATTGTCGATATGGTTGTGACTTTACGTTTATAAATTTGTCCTAATAGAGTCGTTCTAAAACCCATGGACATAGTGGCCATGAGTTACACTCATGATCCAACATTATCTCTTTGTTGGATCAGGAGTTACACTGGGATAAAAGGCCAAGGTCGCTCCATCCATCATCTATCGTATAATTCTACCTCATAATATTTTGATCCAGTCTTTCAGTGCATTGTTTATGGCAACACATAAGTAAACAAACAAAGCGATAGCAAATTTATTTAATTTTGGTTTTATATTCAATCCGGATTATGCACAAGTACAATTTTTTACACATGTATTCGCAAATATATTAATTTCATTTTGTTTCGAATACATTTACTAAAGAATTTTCTTCGATATAACCAATCATCATACGTAGGTATTTATGTATTGATAATGTTTAGCATAATACGTACACTTTACAGCACTATGCGTGACCAGAAAACATAACTTCAACAATGTATAAAATGAGTTAACAATTCAAAATAGGTTGCAATAAAATAGCGCAGGCAGTAAATATATTTCTCACGTTTCAGCCATTTTTCGCACGGTATTATAACAACAATACATTCACAAAAAAAATATTTATGTATACATAAATATTTGCTTTATATATTCAATATGACGGTAATAAAACCTAGTCTAAAATACATTTCAACGTGTAGAAATCTGTGGCCTGTACGTGGGTTGGCAGCAAAACTATTGCTTTGTAAGCTGTACAGTAATCCCACGACAGATTCACACACATAGGGTGTTAAACTGCAACGAGGTCGAAACTTGGCTGTTGGGTATTGTAGAGCCCACATGTTTAGTTTCTGGTGGATTTCACGGTGCAGATTAACCTTGAAGTTATGTAGTCATAGTTCAAACATTTTCTATACAGCTTATCTGTGGCTTTGATGGCGTATACATCGTTTTATATATTTAAAATAACTATTGTAATTCAAAAGTTCATATGTAAAATGTCGAAGGACCGTAGATTAAAAATAAATACAACTTGAAAGGAACGATTACTACCAACATACTACTAACATAATATTAGAAGTATGGGGTAGCAATACTTCACAAAAAGTTGTATCTGTTTTGATAAAAACTCAGTTTTCCGAAATTTGAAAAAATAATTTCGTCACTTTCCTTGGTGATAACTAACAGCCAAGTTTTAATCAAATCATAATTCTTCAGTCTGAGAACGACTTAGGTTGGAATTCATAGTCGGCCCCTACACCTAGGGGCACCCATTGTTGCTATGGATTTGTTTTGTTTATGGGAAATAACATGCAAACAATTGTTACCTTGGTAACCATGGGCGCCCCTAGGTGTAGGGGCCGACTATGAATTCCAACCTAAAGTGATATAAATAGAAAACCAGCGTGTATCGTCTTCTCACAACAAAATGACCTATAGTGGTCTTCTTATAGATAAAGAATAAAATCACAAAGAACAATCAGGTTTAGCACAAGACATCAATTCTGAAAATAGCCGTGTTGCCATGTTTTGTTTCGGACAAACATTGAATATGCATCAATCAAAGAAAGATACAACAATGGAGTTGCCTTGTAACACATTGTTTGTCGGCCTGTGATGTCCCCCCCTCAATTGAGTCTTGTGCTGCTGAGCATCTTAGCAAGAAAGAGATAAAATTAATGCTCAGCCACCTATAGATACCACAGTTCTACCCAGTCAAGTGTGTGAAATAGGGCAGAATCGGGCACGTGCGAGAACTATATCACACTTCCAGTTATTCAGCCGTACTAATATTTACACAGCCGTTAAGAGCGCCATTTTGTTTAACTTACGGCTTCGGCTCTTTGCTTCGAGAATCTCCGCCTTGTTTGTTTTTCTCGTTCAAACGAAGAAATGCTTAGAACAACCTCTGATACTGTAAAATTAATCAATTCTATACGGCGAGTTCATACTGTAGGATTCAAAATTGTAGTCGCGGGATCTTCACTTTAAAAATAAAGGAAAAATTCAAAACAGTATAGCGTGATACCTAAAGGCCACAGCACAGCCCTGAATAGTTAATGAAGGAGAAGACTACTCATATCAAAACATTAAAAACAGTTGGTAGGACGTCTTGTCTTCTCGTAAAATAATGGCAATAACTTTCTAAAGGAAGGTCTTACAATCTCCTAATAGGAAAGTTATTTGTAGCAATTAAGCTATTTGGAGGATTTCAAGAGTTTTGATTGGACGTTGCCATGGAGACAACAAGCTATTCGACGAATATGTAGTTATTGGGACATTGTAAGACTAGACCTAATTCAAACTGCAAGTTGAAAATGTAGGTGTTATTTAATTACTTATGAGTAAAGCTGGGCAGCAGCCATATTTTAAATCGAGCGCGATAGAAATCGATATAAAAATGGTGTCACTTTCTCGGTGTGGTTTAACGTTCTTTTTGATGAAAAACGGTATTTTCAGACGCTTCAATACTTGATCTGTTCTATAATTCTTAAAGGCAATTACACCGCCAATTTACACACTTGAAAAGATTTCTATAACATTTCTCGCGTGTATTATTAAGTGAACATGTCGTCAGGAATGCAGCTAAACCGTCAGCTGTCATGCTTGAGTAATCGACATCCTTCAATCTCCAGGCTTGACATTCTGTCAACACTAGTTCGTCAACATAAGTCACTTGTGTTGTGTGTTGTCGTAGGGATCGATCAGTTATTCCACACAGAGCACACATAAACTGCGGAACCCCTAATTTATCTCCGTTAATATTTCCTCTAACTCCTTCCATTGTCACAAATTTGGTGCTTATTCTAATGCCGACATTACACATTACACGGTTCAACACTTTGGTCAAACTTATTGAATTCAAGGAAAAAAAGCATCAATTAATAGAAGCTATATTGTTGCATTTTTTTACAAGACTGTTTTTGATTCGCTTTTGTTCTTGAATTCAATAAGTTTGACGAAAGTATTGAGTCTTACGTTTTTCTGTTCAAATACATATTTTGTTTTTCAAATGTTCTTATTTAATTTGAAAGATATCTAGTAAGTAGTAACAACACATAAATATAAGATTTAAAAAAAAGGAAATACATTTTGGAACAAAAAAACATTCTTACGTGAGAGGACTTCATTCTCTAAGAGATGAGATATTTTGTATTATTTTTGGACACTTCCAAAGCATTTGAAAGCAATTGTAATGCACGGTTACTTAACCTGTAATGTTACTTTTACTTTTTATATTTTAAAAATGCATTGATGTGCACCATTCTATAAATTAGAATGGTATTCTACGGGATGAATTCACAGTTGATGGATGTAACTTAAGTTGGTTGATATTATATGGTGACTCATGTGTCTTATGTACAACTCACTTTAAATAATGTATACTTAAGTTTATGTGTTGTCGTGCATTACATAATCACAAATTGTATAATGATGCAAGACTAAATAAATAAATACATTTTAACAGGAATCGGGCGTTTGTTCGGCAGGGTAGGTCAGTGGACATATAGCCTTAACCCAAACATGCTACTAAACTACTCATACACACGTAACACGCTTAGTGTGTTTGTGTATAAATTAACAGCCAAGCAGCGAAGCGTGCAACTTATGCACGGAAGTACCTTTAATCTACCGGAGATTAGAACACCCGAGGCTTTGCAGTGCTACTATACTAGGGTTGTTGCTGCAGAGAGTGGGGGGTATGTGTGGGGTGGTAATTTATAGCTTGACGGCCATTTTGTTGTTGAGTGTCTCCATTACTGAGTCAAGGTCAATCTTAGCGTTCCCACTTGACCTTGATAATCGTTTACATAGATACACGATTAAGTGATTTTTACATTAACTTGTGAGTTGTGACTGAAGCTAATCTAGACAATATCAGTCAATTCATTTTTATAAACATGAGTCTGTTACTAATCACTTTGTATCCAACCACATAACGTACATTGTAGAATGAAGCAAAAATCTCTACTAAACAAGTTAGGATTACGATTTGACGTGTAATTTTTGTTTAACGATGCATTCACCATTACTCAAGTCCTATACCATTAATTTCAATGAGTTGTAATCAAAAATTAATGACAGTATCATCAAATTAACAATATTGATTTCATTTGTGGTGTGTATGTCACTTAGAATAGTATTCACATTCATATTAAATCCAACCTTCAAATAGAGTTATAAATGAGGAAAATACATCAAACATTCAAAGTCATCTCAAGTTTCATTTTTCTATTTTCTTTAAAGTATTTGCTCTACAGTTGAGTAAATACACAAACCGTGTTTCAGTACAGCTTAATACTTCAATGTTAGTTACGCTAGGCGCGCTCTCCTCTTGTTAATATCTCCAGTACACGGTTGGCTTTCAAAGAGACTCGAGATTACAAAAAACGACTTGGCAATTTATGGGTTGAGCTCTTCAAGTAATTATCCAATTAGTTAATAATGGTTGTTAGTACTAAATCTGCAGCGCAAATATATACCAAGTTTATACAGTTGTTCCTCAAAACAAGTTTTTATTACCTATTTAATGCAAGAAAGCTATATATTACAGCACACGCATATATTTATATTTCCCTTGCTTCTGTTCTGCAAGGCATATGTTGACTCGTTTATTCATGATAAGTAGGTTGTAAAAATGATTTACAGTAGTTATCAAAGAAATATATTACTACACGTTGTGAAAAATGCAGGACTACTCCAGAATAAAAGTAAAGTAATGAACTTTAATAATAAGAAGGAAGGAACATACAAAGCACGATACACAGTTAGAACTATGGCTTGCATATTATTATATTACATTCGTTATATTAAGGGTAATGTTTCATAAACTATATTAGTTGTACTTGTTGCTTTGTTCATGAAATTAACGTGATAGCTCAAACACGTGGTTTCGAACCATCAGCTCAACGGATGAAACTAGCAGTCACTGAAACTTCAGATTCGTAAAAGTAATTTTCCTGCTTTTGTTATATAATATATCGACCTCGGTATAATTTATGCCTATTTGTTAATATTCAATTAAATAGCAACATTACAAAATTAATCACTGGTTCAGTAGTAGAGTGTAAAGCTTTTATGTAAATATTATTGTTAATTGTTGGAGAAGTGGGAAATGTTCTATATGACCACTGGTTTCACGCTCCAACCAGCACTCAACATTGCAAATAATCAGAGTCGACTGTCAAAGGCAGTGGATAGAGGGTTTGCGCGGCGAGGGGAGGGGAGGGGGGGGGTTAAACACCCTCAACCACCAACCATCAGATAAATGAAGTCCAACCACAGGTTAGGTTCACTGACCGAACACCGACCATACTGACAATGCTGTTTGTATTGTGCTCACAAATGAAGCTTCTTCCTTATTAAAGCAACAGTTACTATACAGGTTTATCGAAATATCCTTATTCGTAAAATTGAAATACTCAAAGATACCGCCAAAATACTGGGTCTAACTCATATTTGATTACCGTCATATTGCCTTGTAGTTTATGTCATTGAAAATAATAAAATCGAATCAAATTGAATCGGGTCTTGTTTGCAAGTATTAGAAAGGTATTTTATAAAATATATGATTGATTTCGAAATTAAATTCGCAATCATCAACCATCCGACATTGTTCAATGAAGAATTTAATATAGAGCTTTTAATTATCACATTCATAAACTGTGTTATTTACAAGCATTGCACATCGTCGGTTGTTTCACAATAATATACGGATGGGAATGCAAAAACCTGCAAAATGTTATCTGTATAGACAATGAATTCTCGTAAAAAAAAAAAATAGAGTTATACTCATATAAATATTGCAAAATTGTGATGTTTCCTTGTTATCGTGCATAGATGAAATATGTAGAAGTAATACATAGCTCCTGACTTTATATTGTGGTAAATGTGCTTGTTTTATTGTTATTATTTATCAATGCAACCTCCTTTCAGCGTCATTGATGAATAATAACAATAAAACAACAATAAAAATTGACAGCTAAACCATGGATTTATAATAGTACCAGATACAACTCCATGGCTAAACCATCCATTTTAGAAGTTTATTTTCTTGCCACCAGAATGCATCTAGTGTATTTTGAGTGCTCTTATATAAAAGCCAAACTTGTTAACGGAATTCGTTAGACTCCAGAGTCAAGCCACAGTACTTTCATGAATCTGTCACAACTTAAGGTATTCCCTGTATGTAATAAGCTCTCATTTTTCCGTCTAGAACAATAACAGTACGGGAAAATGTAACAATGGATGCCAATAGGAAGTCAATAAACAGCAGTTTTAGTTTGTGTGAATGCGCCCTATGACCTCTTCTAAGGTTGGTTATCCGCGCCCTGTGGTCACTATAATGAGGTAACATAAATCGGCTTGACCGAGGTCTGTGGTCATTTGTGTTTATTTTACTACAGACTACAGAGCTCTTTCATAAATCGACAGCTAGACGGGAAGAACTTTACTCTATCTCTTTGTTGCGGGTTGGCAACAATGGTTGCATGTCCACACAATGTCAAACGACAATGAAACACGGTAGTCGTTTTGTAACGACCTGTCTACGTGTGAGGTAGACAACCTCGCTACGGTCGAGTCCTAAAGCGTTGCAAAGCACTCAGTGAGACTCAAAGAATGCCATTAACCTCATCATAGCCGGCTTTCAAAGCTCTTGACGAGGCGTGTTGAAATCTAGTCCACATCGGCGTCATGGCTTTGCTTTTAGCGGCCGGCCGTAACTACTTGCTGGGTTGCAATCATGAGTTCTTCAACCGAAGTCAAAGAAGTCAAGTCCGGTAACAAGTAAAAAGTGAAGTAAAATAAAGTTAAGTCACAGTGAAAAGAACTTACATAATAATTATAATAATGTTTCGTAGGAACACGTGTCATAGGGTGCACACCAACTTTACCAGATTTACCCCTCTTCCGGTGGCTAACTAGGTACGTTTGGGTGTTTGAGTGGTTGAGAATGTTCATGTTCAAGGGTTTTTAGTAAGAATCAATCCCAACATCCACCTTTACGACTGAGGAAAACTCGGAAAACTTTCAATCAGGATTAGCAGTGGTCGCGGATTCGAACCCACGACATCCCGAATTAGAGTATCACTTACCGCTGAGCTACCTCTATCGATTATGATTAAATATGTATATAGAGGCCAGTATCATGTACCTGACCTTATTATCAATTGCTTCATATACTAACTGACAAGAAACGCAAAACATTTAGCAGACATTGCTTTGTACAAATGTACTGGATCACCATAACTACCGCATATAAGTAAGTGAATATCGTTTCGAAAATACGAATCGTTATGTCGATGATATCGCATCATTCTATCTCGTGACCTACCTACTTCTTTACTTGCAAACTTGGGGGTCATGTGTGCAAGTTTGCTGGGGGAGGGGGGGGGGGGAGTGCATAGCGTGTGAACAGTTTCCCACGCCATGCAAGCCCCCTTAGGGAAATCAGTTGCTTACCACCTGTTGAAATGTTAATACAATTTAACGCGGGTTAAATTATTCTCAACTACTTGAGAAAAACAACGTTAGCAAAGTTAGAGAATGGCTATAGGCATTGCAAATATAGCTTAGTTGATAGCGGTATAGACACTTTTTTACACCAACGAAAAAAAAACATTAGTAACCAATGTATGCCTTGATTTTCCCGTCTGCGGTGGTTGTGCGGTTGGGAAGCAGATTCTAAGCGCATACCACCTCTAGAGACGTGGGTTCAAACCTCGGTTACTGCTTGTGTTTTTATTGCCCTCTATTTTCGTTTATCACCCCTCCGTCGAATATCATAATTGCAGCAGTAGAGACGTAAGGCAACAATGATCATCATAATAATCAACGTTTTTACTTTTTGTTGCATTTTCTAACATTGTCCAATCGGGATTTGTATTTTGCAAAAGAATATCACAAAATATCACCAAATAAGTAACAATTGAGCTATTTTAAAATTTCAATGTTAGTAGTGCCTAGTGCTGATAACTAACAACAAAATACATACGTGACACGTGACCGCAATAACTATAATTTTATGTACAATGAGGGCTCCTTGCCTGCAAGTGCACTGTTGCCCTTTTCAACGTTTAAATAAAAAGAACTTAAAAAAACCTATACCCATACATGAATGTGCAGATAATGTGTTCTCGTTCTCTGATCTCATTGTTGCTACAAACGTCAATCGTGGGAATATCTTTCTAACAACAGAAGGTCTTTGTTTTTCCAATGTGAAGGAAATTTCGATTCGAAACTAGATTGCTTCCCAAAATACACCCTCACTAAACAAGGTGAATTTATTCTTATTGGAAAAGCGCTGAGGCTAAAGAAAACGTGAATTGCTGCAGGCAACGCATGAATGGATCTGTTGTGAAGGAAGGCGTGGGAAGTAATATGACAACGTTATGGGATACCGTACGACAGGAATAGTGCACTGCGAGCGATCAACTTCAATTGATTTCCATTCAAACATAATGTAAGGGGGTCGGCAGAAAAGAACATAGCTTCAAACACAAGAAGTGACTGCTATTTGATTTGTCTTTCTGATTCCCTATATTATTAACACTATGTTGTTTGTTTGTAAATTTAATGTTTATCCTATTCAATTATAAACTTATTTACAAAACATTAGAGTAAATAAAACCATACATTTGACAAAGAAACAAGATGATACTATAAAACAAAAATATAACAATGTAGTTAAATATAACTACTTACGTCCTATTGATATAAAATTGAAACACTCGGGCTGTTTCGCCTAGTCTTTCACGAGTTCTTTGAACTCGACTTTCGAAAAAACTCGTGAACGACGTGGCGAAACAGCCCGAGTAAGTTTCAATTTTATACCTTCATACCAGTAAATATTCAGTTATTTAAATTAAGACAACTTAGTTGTCCCTCAATCAACATCTAAGAATGTACCAGCGATGAAAACAACAAAGCAAAGGAAAATACCATCTGACGGTGTGTTGTTTACGCCTCCCCCCTCCCCCACCCCCCTTGGGAAATCACTTCCGTTCGTCTTCTCGACTCTCGGAGTGGTAATATCATTTGCCGAATGTTTCCTTCATGGTTTATGAACGCGTTTCCTTGCGAGGGTAATTCTCCGGCTTATTGTCGTCGTTCTCGTGACGCGTCTCCTTGCGATGTTAATTCTCCGGCTTATTGACGTCGTTCTCGTGAGTGACGTTGCCTCTATTTGCCTAGATTCCGTTCTAACGACGCACTCAGGTTGAGCGTTTGTCTCACATCATGGTTTAACGACGACTAGATGAGTTCGTTGTGTGGTATTTCATAAGAGACAAGCCGTTCCTCACGTGCTCCTCAACTCAGCCTCTCCTCAGACTCGTTCAACCACCAATCACAGAGCAGTCCACATGGCAATGCTGCTCTGTGATTGGTGGTTGGGCGAGTCTGAGGAAAGGCTGAGTTTAGGAGTATGTGAGGAACGACTATGCATTTGACCCTTAATATGCATGTCGTCGGTTCGAATCCGGTTACCAACAATACTGACTGGAGGTTTTCCTCAGTCACTATAAAAGAATTCTAGGATTTATTGATTTATTTCACATTGATCATGTACATTGTACTGATCTTGCTTCTCCAAAGAGAGAGTATGAAACTATTACTTATGAAGGAGGTGACGATGACGATGACGATGACGATGACGATGACGATGACGATGACAATGACAAATGATTGAGATCTATAGGAAAATTCCATCGGACATGGAGTTGGCTCAATGGTAGTCTGCAAGTCTTCAAAAGTTTGGGAGACTTGGGTTCGGTTCCCGCTGCAAGTTAATCCTGACTGAAGGTTTTCCTGAGTAGAAATCTGAGAAGGATTCAAAGAACTCTTGGACATTACTTCCTAAATATGTCCCACTATCAGAGCAGGCTGAAAAGGAGTTTATTAAAACTGAAACCTAAGTCTTGTAAAAAAAATTGTACTACAGTCGTTATCAAGCGTGAGTGAAGCAAGTATTGGATATTAAAGACATATTATTATTATTGGGGCTTAACGTCTCATATTTATGCAATGATGGCTAATCGAGACGAATTAAAGACGTTTTGAGACCATGTGACCACTCACAACGCTTAGACATTTCAACGTTTAGTTCAAGACTTGGATCCGTCGTGTAGTGTTCTTTACCTGTATAGGAAATAAATCTACAACTTTCCAATATCCAAAGTCGTCGCGTAAAGGGGTGTTGCCACCATGACGGGCATACCAAAATTCAGCTCCACCGCTCCGTAAAGTTAAGCACATCATCCCTTATTTAAGGGTAAGACTGGTATCTGTCGCTCTCCTGTCTTCCAACTACTTCTCCCTTCTATCCCTACCCTTCCACCATCTCTTCAGTTCAACCACTGCCCACTGTTCAAGTCTACACACAGTTGATGGTATCGGGATCGTAAACCGGAAATCGTGAAAGTTTTAACTAACATGGTTCTTATGGCGCTATTAAAAATAAATTGTATTGTGCGATTGCGAACCCGGTTCTAATTTCGATAACGAAGCCGTCATTGTGGTTAGGGCTTTAATCTATCGACTTCAGATCAGGTTTTATACGCTCTCGCTATATAAATAATGAACATTGTTAGCAGTAAAATAAAACGAAGATCTTTAAATAATATCATTAATTATAGAAATTATTCGTACCAGACAATTGTGGTGAGTTAGGGAAATGTAACTGTATGTAGACGAACATTACATGCTAATGCACTTTCGTGGTTATAGAATTAATTCTATCAGCTGAAACTTCTGTTCATTCTCATCGTGAGCTATTCATAAGTTAACCACTCACATGGAACATAGTCCAACTCTAACATCCATCCCCACTTTCAATCACACTTTCTTTGAAAGAAGTCCGAGTTGCCTTTTACAGCATAACAATGCACTTCCACAACCCATTGAAACATCTACCCCTAATTTATTTCATACGAAACCATTGAATAAAAGTGCTTTAAAATTACCTAAGAAGATTCATCTGTGATTGAATCAGCTGCTTTTCACTCGCTGTTGAATTTTTTGGAAGTCTATTAAACGAATACGATCTTATTCTCGAAATGATTCAGCTAAGTCTATCCCGACAGAAGATATAGATTTTGCGTTTGTTACGCTGGTCTATATTTATTATTAGACACCATTTGTCTTCCTTATTGTGTTATGCATTTATATTATAAATATATTAAGTGTAATTTGTTTTAATATTTATTTCTTCATTTTTGTTGTATTAATCTGTGTCGATTGGCAACAGCTTTGGCTGCAGATGTTGCTCTTATTGTTATTAATACCAATATTATTATTATGAGTAGTGAACTGAGATTCAACCAAATCCAACTTAATCCCGGTTTTAACCTCCATGTCAGTCATAAAACATTCGAGTAATTGGGAACAGATTATCTACTTCTGGGTTATTTCGTCGTGTCGGTATAGAGTTTTCACTCGACGTTTCGCCACCCATGTTGGTGACTTTCTCTAATATATAACATGTTGTTAATCACACAGTCATTTTATTGATATTTCTAAAACTTGGTTTTCGGTTGACTTCATTGAATAGATAGATTGTATTTGATAGAAAGATACACTAATGGATACGTTATTGTGTTCAAAAACATTTATTCTTGAGAGATTAAGTCTTAGATTAAGTCTTGAGAAAGCCACCAACTTGAATGGCGAAACGTCGAGTGAAAACTCTATACCGACACGACGAAATAACCCAGAAGTAAATAATCTGTTCCCATCTACGGGTCGTGAAAGCCTCCAACAACTTATTCTAGTAATTATTGGCGATGACGGGATTCGAACCCGCCACCCCGCTATTAGATGGTCGTAAGCTGTAGCAGTGACCCACCGTGTCTTGTAGTAATACAGGCAGGGTAAAGTCAGATAACATCCCGCTCGTAAAGGGACCTCGAGGTCTTTCTTTATTGGGTCCGCGTGATAACATTTTCTTTGGCGCTAAGAATTCGGCGATAGGACACGGATATGTAAATTTCTTTCCTACCTCGGTATAGTTTGAAATAAATTATTGGCATTATCTTATTACTCTGGATATTACTAAGTCGCGTGTGTAAATGGCTGAAGGCTAAAACATGGATATTTTCAGTTTTCTTTAATATCCATGAAAATACAATTGTATGAGTGAACCTTAAAAAAGGTCTTGAATAATGTTCAAAAGTTTACAAAAATTATGTTTTGGGCAAGACATACCGTTGACGATTCAAGGGACAACTTGGTTAAAAATATACATTTAAAAAAGTGAATTAACTATTGAAGGATGTCATTTTGTTTCCCCTTAATTACGATTGGCAGAGTCACAGGCCACATTCTACACCGGACCCAGATAAAGTTTGGTGCTGAGGCTCTTAAAATGTTGTTTAAATAAACCAGCATAACATCGATTGGGATTGGATCCAGTAATCTTGCATGATGATTTAATGGTCTCTGGTTCTGGTCGAAAACAGAACTGCTGATATATTGTCCTGTTGATTATCAATTGAGGCAACATACAGCCAATGTATTATGCGGTTCACGTAGCTAAATGTAGCCGCTCTATATAGAGTCAGGCATTCACCTCGAAGAGAGATCATTTCATAGCAACATTGCCTCCGCTATCTGACTCCAGTCTTCACTAAATGTGCTACCGTTAAACCAGCTGTTGCTTTACTTCCCCCCCTCTCACCACGCCCACTCACCCTAGAATCCACAAACATTTCCCCAGCACGAAGTGAGAAACTTGACTTAAACAGCGTTGCCAAATTGTTCTCTATTAAATTAAGCCGTTCTAAGACGACTGCAGAGAAACACTCAGAGAAACATTTGATATTAGTGAGAGTTGTGTGCAATAAAAACAGACGTTTCTGTTTTGCCTGTATATTTAAGGGTTTCAGTAAGTTTGCTGATATTTTATCAACGTTCTACAAACACATTTCACTCTTATATTAAAGTCGATCCACTGTTTATCCAACTATTTGTCATTGTGCTACAAATCATGTTGAATATACACTTAAATATCATGTTTAATATTAGCGAAAAATAAAGTAGTTTCATCGACTACTTTTTTTAATATAAATATTTGAAATCCGTCGATTTCCCTATCCCCTACCATTGAAACGGTCAAAAATCATACACTTTCGAATATAAAGCATCGACTAAGTAGATACTAAACATTTGTCATTTTCTTTATTTTATACTCAATTTGAAGATAATTGAACGACAATTCTAAATATGTATGTATGAATACAATCTCTCGACTCGTTTTCGGTCAATATTGGCTTCACTACAAGAACATTTGATGGGAAATCGGGCGAGCCGTGAAACTATGGCAGCACTGCGTGCGATGACGTCATTCCTCTTTGAGCCCGCGTCCGCCTCACGTCAAAACATGAGCTGGCTGTCACATTTCCACGATGCGACGTGACTGGACGCTTTCTTATTTACATTTACTGTCGCTTATTTCCAATTAACATTTTGCGTCATACAAATAATGCACTCAATTCAAATTGAAGGCACAGTTAGAAACGGGAATATATCTGAATACGGTACGTGAGGCCTAGCCTAGGCCACCTTTATTTAGACTTAGGCCTAGGCCTATATTGCCTGATCCGAAATGAAATTCATGTATTGTACGTCCGTAAACGCAAACATTTTCCCCAATGTAGATATGCTAATTATAGTATGCCAGGAGGCATCTGTATAATATGAAAGAAAATATGCCAAGCCCTAAGGCCACTCAAGGACGTTTTGTGATCATTTGACATGTGCAAGGCCTAGGCGTACCATTTATATAGCCTCCCTACACGCATTTGAAATAATTTACATCCATTGTATGCCTTCACATGTCCTAGATGGACTTAAGGGTTACTTGAGATCACTTCGTCAGGTAAACAATTGCACAAACAACATGATACGATACAAAATATACAATCCTATCATTTTCTTTTATCGTAATAAAACGTCCTCCGCTTCGTATTCCGTATTTTTTCGACGCCATTTTCACGATCTGACAATAACAATGTCTTTGCAGCGTTGCCAAATATATTGAAGGTTGGCAATACTTTGTCGATGAATATTAAAAACGAGTTTTTTGTTTCCTTGGCTTTGTAAATCAATTAAGATTTGTACCCATTATAAAGTCTATAATTTGTGAATGTGTTGTGGTGTAATTAAAGCCAAAAGCGAGATAAGAAGTTGACTACTATTTGGAGTTTTGATGAACTAATTTCGTTTTTAGGGATTGGCTATTCTGCAGTCAAACTAGTGTCTAGAATCATGCCATTATAAATAACTGCATTTTTGTGTAAATACTGGATTTTAAAATAGTATTCTTACTTGATTACTGAATATATTTTACATTTTATAGTAATTTAACATAATAATTGTCAAAGAAATAATTATTTGTGATTTTAAACAAATATTAAAATCATTGCTTGAAACTGGTAGTTTGATCAATGGAACGACTTTAAGTACATCAACTCTTCATTAAAAACCCGATTCACACACTTTGCTAAGGATTATGTCTGGAAGTTGAACATATACGGAAATGCGTGTAGGCGTTCACACGACACGACATCGCTAACGACTAGCGCTATGGCTAAGAAAACTTAACCATATTTTAACTTCCAGCCATATCCTTATCTAGAATCTGGTCCATCCAATCAGAAGCTAGGATGTCTGTTTGCGAAAACCAATCTGATGAAAACTACTGATGTCATATAATCTAAGTTATTATTAACTAATTTATTTATATTATTTATTATGAATTTTACTAAGATAGACCTTCCCGTAGGCCTATTATTTTCTTGAAGAACATAGACTTTCGTTATTTTAGTTCCTGCGTGGGAACCGGAACGCCTAGGCTCTAGCTCTTAGTCACTATTCCTTATCGTTAGCTAATGTGTGTGAACTCCGCTTAAACAGTACCACCGTACATAACAACGATAAATAACACTACAGTCAAAGAAAATAATATAATTTCACTTCGCCTTATGCGTCCAAAGAGCAATAATGACTCGCTAGTTTCCGGTTCTATGCATGAAACCACAATTAGATTATCACCGCACTAGTTGCCGACTGTAAACTAAACTCAATTACATCGATGTGGTCTGAGATGAGTAGCAAAGCAACAAACCTCGAAACAAAACCACAAGTGCGACGCTGGGTGACATTTACAAACTAGATTAATTCGCATCAGAGAATCTGTCTGCTAATTGAGTTATTGTCCTGCATGTTTGCTGGTAGCTGAAGTGGAAGCCACCACAGTATAGACACAAGGGACAGTTAAGATCTGGATCTTGTTGAAAACCAATCACCTCATTCAATGCATAACATGCTGTTAATCGCACATTTTACTGATTTCATATAATTTTGTTTTAAGTTGATTTGAGTCAGATTGACTGATTGTCAATGCTTTGAATACAAAGGAGAGTTAAGATGTGTATCGTATGGAAAAACCTATCATCTCATTCAATGTATAACATGCTGTTAATTGCACATTTTACTGATATTTATGTAATTTCGTTTTAAGTTGATTTGAGTCAGATTGACAGATTGTCAATGCTTTGACTACAAGGGACACTTGAAATGTACATCGTATAGAAATACCAATCATCTCATTCAATGTATAACATGTTGTAAATCGTACATTTTACTGATATTTCTAAAACTTTGATTTCGGTTGATTTAGGTGAATTAGATCAATTTTCTCTAACAACAATTCATACATTAATAATAATGTTATTGCGTTAATTGTCAATAATTTCTTTAAATGCATTTTAATATATTATTAATGCAAAACTGAACTGAAGGTGAAGACGGTTTCTAAAACAGTTTCTCAGTAGATTTGTCAAATTGTTTATTTCATGACAATGCTTTGACCACAAGATATACTAAAAACGTGCATCGCGTTATAATCCAATAATTTCATTCTACACATAACATGCTGTTAAATTCACATGTTACTGAACGTTTTGTTTCCTATTGATTTAAGGCGAATTGATCAATGCTTTGACCGCAGGCGACAACTCAAAACATTACCTAGAGTTAATGACACGTACTGAACACGCAGAAACGTGTTTTGTACCTAATGTACTCAACGTAATGTGTAGCGATTCTAGTATATTAACATGTGAATAGTGTCATAGCATAGATAGACCATAAGAGATACATCAAAACATCACTCGGTGATGATAGAATGCACACATAACACAAATATAACAACTAGTCCAAGAGCCAGCAACATAAAAGCTCCCCTCATAAGGTACATATGTTTTGACTATTGGAATAGGAGCGGAAAAACTACTCTACTAACAAAACGCGCGTCTTACTCCTCAACGTGGGGGCTTTTAGGCCCCACAGGGGGCCAAAAAAGCCGAAAAAAGGCCAAGGTTCCCCTCATAAGGTACATGAATGGAGTAAACGCCATTTTGTAGAGATAAGTGTCCCAAATACGAATTCGAAGAGTAAGACGGGATATTAGGGGGCGTTTACCGATCAGACGCCATTTTGTCCAAAAAGGGCCACTTTTTATTTTCACACGTGCACGCGCTTTAACACCCAAAACATATCCTTAAATGCCCCTAGAGGTGAATACATTTCTAAGATATTGTGATGTCCTCGCCAGCCCCCCCCCCCCCCCCCCCCCCACAGCCTCGATCCGGATGCGATAGTTTTGAAGCTCCGCCCACCCCTAACTTTAATATACCAGTATTTATTATTATTAATGTCAGGATTTAAGGATATGTTTTGGGTGTTAAAGCGCGTGCACGTGTGAAAATAAAAAGCGGCCCTTTTTGGACAAAATGGCGTCTGATCGGTAAACGCCCCCTAATATCCCGTCTTACTCTTCAAATTCCTATTTGGGACACTTTTCTCTACAAAATGGCGTTTACTCCATTCATGTACCTTATGAGGGGAACCTTGGCCTTTTTGGGCCCCTTTTGAGGGCGTCTGGCGAGGACAATAACCCAAAATTTCTTTAAAATGTATGTTTTTCTACGTCTTGAGACATTTCCGGATATGTTTTGAGTGTTTAAGCGCATGCATGTGCGAAAATAAAAAATGGCCCAATTGGGTAAAATGGCGTCTGATCGGTAAACGCCCCCTAATATCCCGTCTTACTCTTCGAATTCCTATTTGGGACACTTATCTCTACAAAATGGCGTTTACTCCATTCATGTACCTTATGAGGGGAACCTTGGCCTTTTTGGGCCCCTTTTGAGGGCGTCTGGCGAGGACAATAACCCAAAATTTCTTTAAAATGTATGTTTTTCTACGTCTCGAGACATTTCCGGATATGTTTTGAGTATTTAAGCGCATGCATGTGCGAAAATAAAAAATGGCCCTTTTTGGGTAAAATGGCGTCTGATCGGTAAACGCCCCCTAATATCCCGTCTTACTCTTCGAATTCCTATTTGGGACACTTATCTCTACAAAATGGCGTTTACTCCATCCATGTACCTTATGAGGGGAACCTTGGGCCTTTTTTCGGCTTTTTTGGCCCCCTGTGGGGCCTAAAAGCCCCCACGTTGAGGAGTAAGACGCGCATTTTGTTAGTAGAGTAGTTTTTCCGCTCCTATTTCAAAAGTCAAAACATATGTACCTTATGAGGGGAGCTTTTATGTTGCTGGCTCTCCGTCTAAACCTTTATTGGTCTCTGCAGTCATAGCTGTTGCCATAAGACACAGAATAACATGCAATTTATATCAAAACGAAAATAGAAACAAATTATTCATATATAAACAAACAAAATTAAGAATACAAATGGATGAAAATAGACCATCGTATTACGGCCAGAACAATTTCTTCGGTGAGACTTGATGTTACTTTATTTATGTTCATAAAAGTTAAATACATCTAGGAACCGAATGAAACAATAGTGTAAGATATGACAAGTTTTCCCCTAGACGAAAGTTTACTAGAGTATGTACTGTGAAACGTAGTGAATGATTGATGCCCTTAGAGGTAGTGAGGAGGGGGAAGGAGGGTATGTGAGGGTAGAAAGAACTAACCCTTCCTCGTGTATCTTGACTATAATAGTGCGTGCATAATATATAAAGATGGTTCAAGAAGCCTCTGGAAATAATAACAACCATCATTTCTATACAGGTGAACTTCTCCGAGCTACAATGTGGACTCCAAACGTAATGGGGATGTATACAAACATATAATCATGCAAAAATGGATATTTTAAATGTTTATTTCAATTTAAGAACCGAACAAAGGCTTGAGTGAGTCCTAAAGGTGTAATTTTAATTTTTATTAAAAAACCCGGCACCTCCACCAAAAACTAATTTTTTTTTTAAACTTGTATCTCGAACAGCAAACATACTAAATGTCCCATTTTTGTTTGTAGTGTTTAAAACAGATTTAGGAATAAAAATAATTGAAATATATGGATATATACACAAAATCACGCTCATCAGACAATTTTTAAAATATATTTAAAAATAAATAGTGGCATTTCGATCAAATGGAATAATTATAGTTATTATATTAATATATAGTTATTATAGTTATTATAATTTTGAAGGAATGCAATAAATTCAATTTCATTTGTTTACAATCATTGTATGACTGAGTTAAAAACGAAATACATGAATCAGACAGTTAAGGATGATGTGCTTTGACTGTATTGGATATGTTGAAACGAAAAGGAAAAAGAATACAGAGTTGTTTGAAACCAATCAACTGATAATTAATATGACAAAAATTAGTACAAAAAAGTAAATCGAATTTTAACTGGAAATACAAAAATATTCATACATGGAAACTCTTTGACCGTGCTTAGTTCGATACTCTCTAAACAAGAGTCAGGGTTTATAAAAGAAAACAAAAACATGGAACCTTCGTAGCACGAAGAGGGAAATTTCATTAAACCTTCAACACACTCGCAATACCGTGCAGAAAAAAACAAACGCGAATATATTGCCTCTATTTTCTTTTCATCTTCCAGGCAAATTAAATAAGTGCACATTATATTTCCCCTCGAGCAGTCGGACGTTGATGAAGATTTGTACGACCATCTGTTGATTTATGAACTCTGACCTTCCCTCACCCCCCCCCCCCCCCCCACACACCTTTCTTATTCAAGTTTCTCCATTGCTCTGGACAAAACCTCTCCGTCTCCCGCTCCGCAACTCTCATCTCCCGTCTCTCTCATTTCAAAGCCTCGACAAATCCGCGCCAAAGAATGAGAACTCTCCACCTCTCCGTTTTTCTCCGCGCTAACTTCTTTTATTTTCCATGAAGATTTTAAAAGCGTGTTCTCTCGTCTTGAACGTTCAACCCTAACCTCTCTGCATAATGTACGACTCGACACAAGAGAGATCACCCCTCAACAATATTACACTCACGATCTGGAACTTTGTCTTTGTATTGTCATGAGGGGGTTGTAAAAGATGATGATAAGAGTGATAAGTCAGACTTTGGTGAGGCGATGTGAAGACTTGATGATTAGCACGGGCGGTTTACTCGATACAAGAGACACCGCAATCTATAAAGGCTGGTCCACACTGATTTTAAAGACATAAGATTTAAGGTTTATCGCGTAGTCGTGAAATTGGATCATAGGAAACACGTACTGGCGTTCACACAAAGTTTTAGTTTTAAGACATTGTTTCAATGCGTTATTCGTTGTCATAAAGTGGGGCAATGTCCATTTTTACGCTTAAATCTTAAAACAAGTTACTAAAATCTCAAGTCAATGGACCATCTACTTTAATAATACATACGAATTAATTGTAAGATGTGCAGGAATTGTTGTAAGCAAGGCTTTTATAATTAATTATGAATAATACGAATTTCAATTAATTTGTATTGTATCACAACGATGTTTTAGCTGAGGATAAAACGTTACAAAGTATTTCAATTTACTAGGCCTATCTTGAACGAAACGAAACTATGTGAACCCGAGCCCTCAAAACAACGTTTGCTGTTCGAGATACAAGTTTTATACAAATATTTTAGTGTTTTGGTGGAGGTGCCGGGTCTTTTGATACAAATTTAAATTACACAATTCGGACTCACTCAAGCGTTTGTTGGGTTCTTAAGTTGAATTAAATTTTTAAAATATCAATATGTGTGTGATTATATGTTTGTATACATCGCGATTACGTTTGGAGTCTACATTTAGCTCGGAGACGTCTTAAAACCATTATGTCTTAAAAATCTGTATCGACCAGCCTTAACACGCAAGGTAAGAAAATCATCTTGCGGGGGCTCGTCGAACTTACTATCTTGAGGCGTACCGAATCTCCGTTGGGGGATTGACGGACTTTGTATAACATGTAACAAAAGCTTCACCTTGTCCTAGCTCGTCGTAAATATTATGTAAACAAACATTTGATTTCGTTTTTTATAAATCTCTGTAGTAGATATATTGAAGATAAAAGACAATGTTTTTTATGTGATAAATGTTGTGAGAAGAGTAGGTGTCCTAATCAGAACACACTAATTGGCGTGAAATATTGAACATGAGAGAAGCGATAATTCTTGTGGATTTGCCAGTTTAATACCACGTAGGCGTACATGAAGTGCTTAAGAGCTTCCATAGCCCTCTCTCTCTCTCTCTCTCTCTCTCTCTCTCTTACACACTCCGAGATCATGAGCCGACAGTTTCGTGTGGGACGATAAACACGCCTTCAACCCCCCCCCCCCCCCCCCTCCCTCACACCCCTCTCAACAAGTTCCACACTTGTTAGATTTCCATATCGTTATGAAGAATAGATTATACGTTGAGGGTAGTAGAATAATGTGCAAAGCTCGATGAAGATAAGGGTTGTGCGATAGGTCGAAGTGAGACGGTCGCAGATTGCAGGTTCGATTACCACCGGGCGTAGTGGCCGTGCTCAATATGCTTGCGTTTATTAAGAGTACACAAGATGTGGGAAGAGATTGTTTCTGTCAAGGTCCGTAAATCACGCGAGGGCTCGTCTAACTCTACCGAGCCCCCGTCAGGGGATAGACGGACCTTGATTGTTTTTATTTGTATCTGAAACCTTTCGAATGTCATATGTCACTCTCGACCACGGAAAGTTCCGTTCAAAACAAACTTACCCACCCACGCATTTAAGTGACTACGGTGCGTGTGTGTGGGGATAGTGACATTTATTCCATCACCTCTTTGGGAGCTTTGACCTTCTTCCCTCCAACCTCCCCCCACAGATTCCTCAGTGTGAGTTTCTATGGGTATGACACTGCTATAATGTAACTTACTATTGAATAGTTTACAATAATACTATGAGACTTCCTCATTGATAATGTGTGGAGCCACTAAACAAATTAAGAAGAGGTACAGATGACGAGAGTATGAAAGGAAAGATGCCATAACTCTCCTTGCGTGCCCCGCCTACCGCGTGCAAGCAGTGTAAGCAGTGTAAGTAGTGTAAGCAAAGTAGGCAACTCTCTCTGACGGGTTTACTACGGCGCGCCTCCAGCTTCACAGAACTGAACACAGCAAACTAATGAAAACTTTGAGAAACTTTTAACATCCACGTTGTTAAAAGAAAACAAATACGTACGACCTACATGTCGGGCCCCTCGGGAGATTCACATCGGAAAATATTCTAATGAGCCTCTTTTGTGTTTTTACAATGAAAAACGGCGGTTAAACGTTGTCGTAGTGTACACTGCAGATTTATGAAAGTAGGAAAAATGATTTTCTCAATGGAATATTTTTCTTTTTTATTAAAACCATGAATTAAAAGGCGGAATGATTTTGAATTGAAATTAAGAAGTGAGTTGTTTTTGACTCTTGGGAGTAAACCAAATTGCCTCTGGGTACTTGTCTGTTATTTTTTAAAGATATTTCTTCTATTTCTTTTTTTTTATTTATGAGACGTTAAGCCCCATTAATCAATCAATCTATATCGTCTATCTCCTCTCTCTCTCTCTCTTTCTCTCTCTTTATCTCTCTTTCAAACATTCATTCATGCATTCTCTCTCACACTCACTCGTAACTCTTATCCCACATGGGTTACAAAGAACCATTATTAGTTTTGTTTATACTTATAGCTCGTTGGTACAGTACGTTTATGTAACTTTCAAGATAGAGAGAGTATCGTGTTTAAATTCTGATTAGTGAACGAATTTGTTTCCCGCTATCAAAATATATCAAACTCATTATGATCTTATAGACCTTACAACAAAACACCCTCAAGCATAAACCTGGACAAAGTAACCTGAGTAGATTACCTGTCGAAATTGTTATGGTTTACACTGTATACGCATCGATTATTAAAGACACCTGCGTTCTGGTTTCAAATCTAAATTTCTATTACGTCATTTAACAAGACATTCTCTAAACAACCACAAATACTCTTAAGTCGACATAAAAACACTCAATTTACCAGCTAAGTATTTCTATTGTGTACTGTGTGTACGAGGTTACTCCACGCTAGAAGGCTACGATTGTAAAAAGGCCTATATTACTCCTTCAGCTTCCTGCAATCCTCTTAACATGGTAAGCCAGTCTAGTTGGTCCCTGTGCGGTCGGCTGTTGACATTGAGAGCTTATGTACAGAGCATTCTTGGCAATTGAGACGTCTTACAGTACGGTATTAATATGAGCAGAAAAACATCGAGTAAATAGATACTGGGTTAAAGAGCGCTGTGAGAACTCTCTGCTTGCAGAAATGTTGCCAGTTTCAGCTTCCAGTAGATACTATAAGAATTATTCTATAGTCTATGAAAAGTAGACAGAACATTCACATCCTTTTCTCTTATGTATTTACATATTTGAGATTTCAGGATACTTAGATTAGCACAGTCACTAATTAGTTTAATTCAGTCGGTTTAATTTTGTTCATTAGGACATCTTTGTCAATCTCTCATTTAATTTTACAAAATTTGGAAACATTTATTTTTAAAAACTAATTTAATAATACAATTAATTAATTCGTGAAGGGTGTCTAATTATTATTTAATTAAAATTTCTCACCTTTCTACTCTAAACGTCCAGGAACAAGACTGTAATTAAGCGTATAGAACACAGTCTCATATTTATGCAGAGACCGATGTTGAGCAAAATGTGTATACAAAATAAATTTAGAAACTTTAGAAACTTTCGACTATGAGCTAGACCGTAAAGTTGTCAAGACTTTGACTTAGACCCGCCCAATAAAACATAATATGTTGGAAATTTAATTGTACTTTCATCACTTTATCGATGTTGTTAGCATTCATAAGATATGACTGACAAACGATAATTTTTTGCGATTTCTATATTTAGATTAACCTCTACTTTATACCAATAACATACTTATAGATAAGTAGTACATAAATAATTACACCATCCATTACAAATCGTGATATTCAAATTTTAGCAACCCTGCACAGTTTTACATCTAATGACATGTTAAGATGACATAAATAAAACATTTTAACTAAAGGTTAGTTGTATGTTGTAGATGTGTCCCTTCTTCAAACACAGAAGTTGACCGGTACAGTTCCCAGATTTAGAACAGAGTTTCATCGACATCAATAAACCATTACACTGACTTGTGACTTGAGACGTCATAAAACAACAGAGAACAACATGAATAATATAAAATGTTCCCACCTGGATACCAGATCTACCTGCCGAGAGAGCAGACAAAACTTTGTTGCTGTTTTACGACGCACCGTCATTTGAGTTGTTTATTTTCTAAGTTATTCAGTCATAAAACTGATTTACGAAGGAGGTCATAAAATACAACCATAAAAGTTGCAATACAAAAATAAAAATATGAAATTAAATGCTAAAGCAACTTACAGAACCATACGGATATGTAAGTCAAATTCCAAACTGAAAAACACAGCCCGCACCTGGAATCTAACCCTGGACATTATGCATTTGGAAGAAGAAACAACCGCATCAGTCCAACGACCTCACACATATACACAACCAACAATATATTATTTAATTAGTGTAATCGTGACTTTGGGCGTTGTTTTGAAGTCAAAATATATATCAGCGTGTTTGGTATTAATCAATTTCCAACTGCATCTTAAATGGAACACTTAGGGCCGGTCTTACAATCTCCTAATAAGAAATTTATTTGTAGCAATTAAGCTATTTGGAGGATTTCAAGAGTTTTAGTTGGTCGTTGCCATAGAGAAAACAAGCTATTCGACGAATAAGTAGTTATTGGGACATTATAAGACTGGACCTTAATATAAACGATGACTTGTTACCAAGTCAGTCAATCTTCTTGGTGACAACTTTACCGCTCATTAAACAACGCACCACCATTTTTCCCCGTCCTAAAACACCATTCCGTGAGAACGAATCATGTTATCTTACGTCATTAAGTATACGACTACATTTTCATTACAGCAACTTCTTTCTCGTCCCAGTCCGCCAATCTCGCAAAACTCGAGAGAATCTCGGGAAAGTCGAGAGAACCGTTTGTTACCGGTCTTCATTTCACTGTAGTAGATCTGATAAGAAACAGACGACGTCAATGGGACAAAACTTGAGGAGCTGAGGACCGGAGGCTTTTCATGAACTATTATCATGTCCACGTCAATGCACAAGCATCGCACCTTCTAACAATAAACTTTCATAACTGTCTATATGGTTGTCTACAACTTTGAAAATCGTTCCCTTATATGGATAATACCTTAATGTGGATAGTTCTTCAAGAAACTAACAGCAGGAACTTCCACATTAACATGTTTTAGAAGGTTGTGTGTCGTACAACCCAGTACAAAATGTGATTTCAAACACTGACATGGTCTCTGTTGGTTCAAGTTTATTTCAATGAAATAAAAATGATGTCATTGCCCAGAAAATTAATTCAATACTCTAATTTATAGATGTTATTAAATTTCAATAATATTTTTTTTTTTTTTCTTAAACGAGTCTTGCCAAACACGTGCTGAGCTCGACAGGGATGACGTAACACCCCCTCCAACCCTACCCTCCCCTCCCCCGGAGAGCTTCTATCTCTAGAACAATGTGGGGCACTGAGCCCCCCCCCCCACTCCCGCGTTCCACCCACGTTCGTTTTCATAAACGTGACATCCGCATGTTTAATTCATGAAATTGAAAACCTTGGAAATGTTCGTCGCTCTCTACATTTTAAAAGATTCATCACGTGTTTCCCGCTTAAAATCAGTCCTTGTAACCTAGTGGGTAGAAAATAATTACAATTAAATTTATAAATTTAAACTGAACTATGAGCGAACCAAATTTGAAAGTTGTTATTGCTGTTAAAATGTTGGATTGAGCTATTAGATGTATGATCAATCCGGTAGATCAGTGATAAGATACAAGAATATTATGTTGGCAAGTTGTCGGTTCCATACCGGCCCAAGACCTTCCATGAAGCTTTTTAGCAAGTGTTTTCAGGTGAATTCTGGGAGTAAATTTTATAAACGTAGCCCTTGGACATTCCATCAAAACTACTCTTGCATCCTTTACCTAGTTAGACTTTTTGTCCCTGGGCAGGTTTCCTTCAAACAATTATTATTTTATTTGTAGCCTATGAAGAATTTTGTAAAGTTATTTTAATTACTTTCTAGAAACGATGCCTGAGGAAACTCTGTTGATGTATAACACACTATGTCAAAAGGGGTAGAAAATAGACAACATGACTTTCATTGAATAATTGTGTTTGACTGGATACGAAGGCAACGATTGTGAACAGTATAAATCCGCGCGTAGCGTGTACTTAAAAAAGCAAGAAAGAGTAATAAAAAGACCATCACAATTATGGATTTACATTTTAACGACAATGATTCTTTTCAAAGTCTCACTGTTGCATTTTTCATAGATACCAATCGCTAGATTCTAATTAAATTCCCTTCATATTTGTGTTGACATTTTTGTTCCCTGCTCAGTCTGCTATGAGACAGCATGATGGTAGATAGCCAATATGACACTACAGAGATTATAAGAAAGCCAGCAATAAAAATTCCATCAAAATCGTCCAATGATATTTTAGATCAACTATTACAAACCCTTACAATCTCGAAGAAAGTTATTTGTAGCAATTACGCTAAATGGAGGATTTCAAGTGTTTTGATTGGTCGTTGCCATGGAGAAAACAAGCTATTTGACGAGTAAGTAGTTATTGGGACATTTTAAGACTGCACCTTAATGATATAAGTATATATATATATGATTTCTTAGATTTTGATGGTTACAAAATGTAAAGTACGAAAACATTTTAACGGTAAATCCAATCCAACGTTTATTTTCAAAAAATAAATTTTTTTGGAAATTTTGTTTTGAAAATATGTTTGTGAAAATAAACGTTGGATTGGGTTTACCTTTAAAATGTTTTCGCACTATATATATATATGTGTGTGTGTGTGTATATTGTATTCCCCTTATTTCTTCTGTTTTGTTCCTGGACCAGAGAAACAGTGTGACCAGCAAGATAAAGTATCAATTCATTACAACGGTTAAGTAGAGTATAGCGACAGCAATAAAACGATATTTTATCCGCCATAAAACTCAGGGGGCTACGGGAAGAACAAAGAACTGGCTATGTTTGTCCCGCCTGCCTGGTCACCTACGACGTGTGATAAATGGGGCCCCTAGTTGTGTTGTAATAGATCATTGACTATCGCAAGGTGGGAAGAAGTGTTTGGGTTCGAGAAAGGAAAACGACCGGAGACATTGGTTTTCCACACCAGTCTTGTGACTCAAAAATGTTCGACATGATGATAACTCGAAAGAAGCGAGAATTTAATGATTTCTGTTCATATCTTAAAAACGAGATTGAATAACAAGAATTGAGAATCATGTTGAGATGGATATTATCAAGATCTAGAGATCCGCTTGAAAACAGATTTCGGAAGAAGTCTATTGGCATATTAAATTTTCACTAATGGGACCTTGGCCCTGTTGCAAATAAAGAAGGAAGATATACGTTTGAATAGAAGTAGACGTTTATTTAAGGTAACAAAGTCTCTAATTGTATCCAAATACAATCAATTTTGTATTGTATCGTTTTTGTTGAAGATCTATAGATTTTACTAATATCTAGCTCATCGTCTTTCCAAAATCAAACCACTCTCCCGCAATCACCCTATTATTGTTTGTCTAAATCAAATGAACAATCAATAGGCAACATATATCGATGAGAAATAACAATCATGAACCATACAAAATGCGTTTTAGAATTAATAGTTGTTCTTTCCCACCGTTGATTTACTTATGTTGCATACTGTACATCCAGTGGCGGCTCGTGGGCCATTGTCCGGGAGGGGCACAATGTTACTTGTGAAACACAAGTACACAACTTAAAATTACACGATACATTTAGTGAGAATTTAATGTACTTATTACTCACCTATTATCAGTTTGTTGGATGTCTAACAGTGGAGTAGGCCGTCCTAGTTTTTTAATTTCTAGCTTAACAATAAATGGTACCTGATTTTCAATTAAACTAAAAATGTGTTGGACTGAATTCATGTTTAAACACTCAGCAATAGCACTCACAACATCCGACCGCACAAATCGAAATCTCGACACAGACTGAACCCACAAATACCTACTCGAGGTGATCTGTTCAAGTAAAATATTACAAAAATAAATGTCAAATTGCTTTTTCTAGGAACTCTTATTATTATGTTGGGAGGGGTGAGAATTTTCCCTGAACTACTTTTTTTCCTTCCTAATCTTCGTCTTTTGTGTGACTGGCACGTACTATTGAGACAGGTATGTGACAGAGAGATGTCCACTCCACGTGGACTGAAAGTGACCACAAATCAGAATGCGAGTTTGGGACTATTCTCCAATAGGAAGGCTTTCACACTAATAGGCGGAGCTTTTATAAAACTATATTTGCAACAGGTTGTTTAGTGATGTATTGTGTTGTACTACTACCCTTGAAACTTGCACAGAGAATAGAAATATTTCTTAAACTCCCTATGGTCTCTGGCGCGAAAGAGGATAGAGATGGAAACACGTTCGATTTCGACCCAAACTCGGCTTCGGTCACCACTTTCTCTGTGCCCGAGGAGGCTGCATTTAGCGACGTGTAAAGTGTGGGATTCATAGCTGCAGGTAGTGTTGACTAGACCCCATAAGATTAGCTAGAGCAGTCCCGGCTCATCAGGCTTGAGCCCGGAGAGCGCGAACTACTGTTCAAACTAAAACATTTGGCTTCACAAACGTAATAGAAACATTTTCAACATTTCAAAACATTTTATAAATTACAAAAAAGTAGGTATTTAAGCAACGTATTATTGGCCAGGCTAATTTATTTATAATAATGATTAATGGTTACCAATAATTAATAGGTGGGGCACGTGACCGTGTGCCCTTATAGTAGAGCCGCCCCTGTGTACATCTATCTTAAGGTTCATTCGTACAATTTGTCTACGACGATACTCAGAAAATAACAGGATACAAGAGGCAACAAGTAATATTAGATGAAGTTCAAACTTGGGGCTCTATAAGTTTAAGTAAATAGAAAATCGTATTACATCGGCAAAGAACCACGACAACGTATTGACTTTTACAACAGAATGTTTTATATTAACGTAAAACTCTACTTTCAAGCTCGCATCTGACTTTCTATTCAATATTGGCAATATAAAAATAATCAAATAAAATGTGTAATATCTATAAAAGTTGATTGAAAACTTCCTCACAGATACATCTACAAAACATCCTGTCAGCAAACTAATAATAATTGCCAAATATATTTTCAGAAAAAGTAATTTAGTAACAAACGTATTGTACACAAAGTTTGGGTTAATACTCAATACTTCATTTTGTGAATAGGAACTACGAATTTGTTAATAATTGTGACAACAGTAATATTTATAGAAAAACTTGAATCGAGTATGTACTGGCATAGAGTTCATATACCTAAACCATTTAATTTTTAAAGTGTTGTGAGAAATCCAAGAATGTATTCATATTATTATGCTAATGTATGAAAGAAGGTGCTCAGAACGCTTTTCCCCTTTCATGTAGATATTCAGGACGAGCGTTGCATAGTTTACAATAAAAAGTCTACAACGCTCAGGGCCGGTCTAACAATCACCTAATAGGAAAGTTATTTGTAGCAATTAAGCTATTTGGAGGATTTCAAGAGTTTTGATTGGTGGTTGCCATGGAGACAACAAGCTTTTCTACGAATAAGTAGTTATTGAGACATTGTAAGACTGGACCTAAGACTGCGCCATCACTGTCGGTGTTTCATCGTACGACTAAAAACGACCAAGAATGTTCGGAAAAAGATTCTCTGGGGTGAAAAGATTACGAAAGTTGAAAGCTGGGTGTTAAAATCCACCCGCGGCTGTTCCCACCATCTTTTTAGAGAGCAATTTATCAAAATGTCAATACTTACGAAAATAATAAAAAATGTTTTATCCTTTACTCTGTAATTACTTTCTGATATTTATGTTGTGTATTACTAAAGCACTTTCACGTATCTCGCCAAGATAAAATCTGTTTTTTTTTTTAAGTTTGGACCGAGGATGTCTATCAAAGTATTACAAACAGTTGTACGACCTTTTTTATTACTTTTTCTCCCTTAGATCTCGCCGTTCATGATGGCTCGTATGATGTAAAGTACTTAACAAATGGCTCTTATGGATGTAGGTTCGGTTCCCGCATATGGTATGCTTTTGTAATTTTCCTTCATCTTCATCTATCAACCTTCATCATCTCGAATATCATTGTTTCAATAATAGAGACGCAAAGCCACAAGAATCATTATCATCTCTTATTTGTATATATTTTCTCGGCAAATCTGATTGCAATTAATCTTTTCCGTATTGAAAAGTAGAACAAAAGTGTTGTCTTCATGACAAAAAAACGCTTGTTATTATACGGTTTACATTTGGCAACGTCGTGATGCATACTATCTTCTCCAGCGCAGCTCAGCGGCCGCTTTGACAACTTCAAGAACTTAGGCGGGGGTGGGAGGGGGGGATACCCAATCGCGCGGATAAATTCCCATGGCCTTTGTTTGTTTGAATCGAAAACTTCATTAGTTTCGGCTGGAAGACTAACTTCAAAATAACAGCTTACCGCGGTTGGCTTTATAGCATTTCTATAACCGTAGATAAGACTCGGGGAACCAGTAAAGCACACGATTTTATTTCTAAAGGTAAACGATCCGGCGTTGCTTTTCTATAATAGAACCTAGAAGCATGGATCTATGAAAGGAACTGCGAAGACTTTCCATGAAAATGAGAGTGTAAAATTGAGAATAGAAAGAGTAGCGTTGATTCTGGCAAACTAGACATGAACCTGTAAGTTGGATCATCAGAATCAGTTGTATTCAATGTCCTCTTATCTCAATCAGTTCCATAACTGCACAATAAAACGAGTTATTAGTAAATACATGCATACATCTAGTAGAATATCATACATATTGTAAAACACGATCCCGCCCGTAATCGAACCCAGGTCTCTCACTTGCCGGGCGGGCACTAAGGCTACTTATCAACAAATTGTTTATTTTGTTGAAGATGCCATAAAAAGTAAAAAACATTTAGTTGCATGTACGTAATGTTGTTTGGATGAATTACTATCTACGACCAATAATATATTAAACCACATAAACAAACCGGTAGCCATATTTGATATTAATTGCAATTCGGCAGCCATGACAAAACATACTTGCTCGTTTATCCTGTCTTTTCAATGACCTAAGGCAATTTGAAGTGTTACTAAAATACCAAAAAAGTGTATTATAAAACGGAAAACATACCGAAAGACCTTTATTTTCATCGCATTTTGTATACTTAGAAAAATAAACAGTTTACATTGACAATAGAAGCGCTGAGGGCGATGTCATCGTTATCTATGGTTTACTACATTAGTATTTCGTTGCTAACGACACTACCATCTTACCAATATAGTCGACGTTGAGAAAAGCTGCTCTTTCAACGTGAGTTTATGTGTTGTCCTACCCTCAGCTCAGGGTATCTAGACGAATACACACACTTCGATAATTGGATTATGGCTAGAAGTTTAACGTATGGAAACGTGTACTACAGCGGTATGCGAAACTTTAGATAATAACATGGCTAACGACTAACGCGGTAGTTAAGAAAAGATAACTAACTTCTAGCTTCTAGAATGAGTGCTGGTCTTACAATCTGATAATAAGGGCCGGTCTTACAATCACCTAATAAGAATGTTATTTGTAGCAATGAAGCTATTTGGAGAATTTCAAGGGTTTTGATTGGTGGTTGCCATGGAGAAAACAAGCTACTCGACGAATAAGTTGTTATTGAGACATACACTACGTTTATCAGGGCTTTTTAAGTCGATTTAAGGTATAACGGTTTCCGTAAGTCGATACGTTTATCAAGGCGTTGACAATTCGGCGTAAAAAAACAACTTTGATATTCTCCCGACAGATGTCGTCAAATCGTCTTAAAACACGTACAGTAAGGCGGTGCGCAACATTCAGTAAGCGGGTTCCACACCTACATAACCTATCGCGTTCGCGCCTTGCAATAATTGTCAAATGAGTACACTCAGTTGCCGCTAGGTTGTGGAAAGATGGCGTCTTAAACCGTTTTAAGTGTTTATCACGTCAAATTAAATCGGTTTAACTGTTCTAAGTCACTTTGGAAAGTGACCTAAAGTTAAACCGTTCTTAGCTAAATCGATGTGTTTACCAACACCATTAAACCGATTCAACCCTTAAAACGATTTACTTAAACCGGTTTAAAGCTCCTGATAAACGTAGTGATTGTAAGACAGAAGACTGGACCTTAGTCTTATCTCGATTCAAGTGTATCCAATCAGAACCTAGATATGTTTCTGCGAGAAAAAATCAGATGAAATCTACAGTTATCACTGTATTAAAGTCATTCACAAATCTAGTTTCTGAATATAAACCGAAACGTCTAGTCGATATCTTAAAGTCACTATTTGCAATGTGTGTTCTGCACCAACTCACAAGTCACTTGGTTACACACACTAGACTGTACAAATACCGTCCTGTACACAACAAACCGCACAGCTGCTATATACAGTGCAACTAACTTACAAGACCGAGCAGTATAGGGTGCATTCACGTATTGCGCGTGGTGGCCACATTGGAGGCCACAATGGCATGTGATTGGTAGTTCATTGTTACTATGTTTCAGCTGGCGTTTATGCAAATTCATCAGTTCTCTAACTTTGGTTTTCTATTATTACTTAAAATCAACATAAACAAATCTTTTGTCCCGATTACTCTTTTAGATCCAGTCTTACAATGTCCCAATAACTACTTATTCGTCGAATAGCTTGCTTTCTCCATGGCAACGACCAATCAAAACCCTTGAAATCCTCCAAATAGCTTAATTGCTACAAATAACGTTCTTATTAGGAGATTGTAAGACCGGCCCTTAATCGTTTACAATAGCATACAATAATCATTTTCGTACACTTTATCGGGGGATATACGTGTTCAAACTTGTCATATTTCCTCGTAAACAATATTATTCGTTTTCTATTGACAGCTAAATGATACTTGAAATAGTACTATAGGTGGCCTCCAATATGGCCGATGTGACGTCACCTGAATACTTCCTATAGGGCTGTGTGCGTGAGTTTAGACCTTTAAGGTAGTAAAAACAGAGATTATAGCTGGTATGCTTAGTGACGTTCAATATATAGCCCGTCAAAACTTGTACGACGGTGCGTTTTCATTGGGTGTTGTTTTTCGCGTGGCCCTTTTACTACTACGTTTCGTGGATGTTTAGAACCGTCATTACGGCCTATACTAAAACCTAATGAAGTTGCAGTTTTTATGGAAGCTGATGATGAGCTTTGCAGAACATGATGCGTGTATTGTCAATAGGCGGATCAATATTGGTGAGATTGATCATATGCAGCTACAAACACTAAGAACTTAATTGAAACGGAAACATAGAAGAACAGGTAAAACGTTATGAGAACCTACTAATTGGACTTACACTGTTTCTTGTCACACCTTGACAAGAAACAGTGTACAGTCCAATTACTAGGTTTTTATAACTAAGTACTTAATTCTTACTTGTTTGATTTCTATTTAGTAACAATATTCGATTCTTTTTATGGTCCCTGCATTGTAATATTTCCTCTGCACTCATTTTTTATCTGATACAGTCACTGGTCGTTATTTCTCATTAATGTGTGTTTAGGTTGACTTTTGATTTGCCAATTAGATAGAGCCAAAAAAAAATAGGTTGAGTACAAAATAGTTGTTAGAGTAAATACATGTTTTGTCTGTCTCTTGATTTACTTAAGTCGACAAGGGTACAACACAATTAAGGAGATAGAAGGCTGTTCTATACACGGAATTATGTAAAGAATGGAGAGCTTTCAAAGTGATCCACGGATAGAATATATGAACCCTCCCCCCCCCCCCATCCCCCACCCAACGTTCAACTTGTGGTTATGTCACGTCGTTTGAATTTCAGCTCTGCATTATTCGCGTTAAGTTCGTCAATAACTCCAAACTGGAAAACAATTTCTAATATTCAAATTATTTTCAAGTGACAAAATTGATTTTCTGAACTCACTCCATTCAAACCAAACGAGAATTGTTCTATCAGTGAGAGAACATTCAAGTTTAATATCTCTACTCGTTGAATTGTGGGTGATTAATATTTAACTGCGGTTTTTATTTGAAAAAGATTGCCTCTTATATCACCTTCAATGAAATTTCATAAGAGAAATATTAACTGGTATAAATTCAATGCAAGGTATTCAATAGCAGACATTTAATGCTAGGAATGTAATAGAGAATACTACAAACGCATTACCGTATAGATAAAAATGTAAATATAGCAATAAACGAAACATTTCAATATGAACGCAAGTTGGCGTATACATCAAATAATTCACGTTATGTTCTGAACGTTACACATTCAAACATCAAAAGAGTGAGAAAGAGAAAGAGATAAAGAATAAGAGAGAGAGAGAGAGAGAGAGAGAGAGAGAGAGAGAGAGAGAGAGAGAGAGAGAGAGAGAGAGAGAGAGAGAGAGAGAGAGAGAGAGAGAGAGAGAGAGAGAGAGAGAGAGAGAGAGAGAGAGAGAGAGAGAGAGAGAGATAGAGAGAGAGAGAGAGAGAGAGAGAGAGAGAGAGAGGGAGAGAAATGAATCCTTGATCTTTCCACTTTACCCAATCGACATTCCTTGCATTGAACCATTTTCAATTCTCGAATATATAAAGAGAGGTGTTTAAAAATAGAGACGGTACTCTTGACATAGATAAGCGTAAATTGAATATCAAGTTTAGACTCTAGCTCTAGTCCGGGTAACTAAACACGTCTGGATAATGTAGTTATCTTCACCCTCATTAGTTTTAAGACTAAAGAACACATTACCACTCACTGGCCCCACTGAACTACTAGTTCAATATCTATGGTGTACCCCTTGTGACAACGTAAATCATATAGGCCGTAGGTTACGTCTTTACTCTAACAAATCTCCCGCACACACCCTATTATTTTTGGCTCAATCGGATTTACAAATCAATATGCTGTAATGAGAAACAATGACCATTTACCATATTGGATAAAACAAAAATGAGTGCAGAAGAGTTCTTACCGAGTAAATACCGAGTTTTTCCTACCGTACAAGTAACATATACAGCAATTCGAATCACAAATAGGGTTGAAAGAAATAAAATCTAGGTCGTACATACGTCAAAGCTAAGAGAAAGATAGATTGAATGGTTATTTGAATTACGGAATGATTTAATGATTGTCTTGTATAATGTTGTGTATAATCTCCCATCGAACCACCTTAGTTTTACAGAATACATTTACTCAAACTCTTCACTAAATATAAGCGTTAGTAACGAATAAGAGGGCTGTGACGACACAGGTCAACACACAATTGGTCGCTAGGTGTTTTCATTGTTGTGTATTTCTTTGATTCGCGCACATTTGTCCAAAATAAAACATTGTTTAGTGACTATTTTTGTATTCGAAACCAACCCTATCATACATGCACATAATAATATTATACAAGACTACAATACTATTAATACTTGTGGCAAACACATAATGAACTAAGACTATAGAGAGTGAACTTAACTCCCCAGTCTGTTGTGCAGAGTTACTTTCGGGTTCCATCGTGCACAAAATGACGATAGTCTACATAACATAAACGTAGCGATTATATCCGTATCGCTACCCAATTTGATACAGAAGCAAAGATATATCAGCGGAAAGGAAATCTCGTCTCGTCTGGCTTAGACCGTCCGACGTCTAGAAGACCCCCCCCCCCCCCCTCCCCCAACCCACACATCTCCTCCAACTTGGAACGTGGCTTTTATCCTTCTATAAACATCGTCGAGTTGTTTGCATCGCCACCAGTTTCGCTCAAGTCGCCGGATCGGGCACGATTGCGTCTGTCTCAGTTCGGCTAGACGCGGATTACGTTCACGTACGGTTTTATGAAGACTTTGAACCGTATCAGAGTCGATGTTCTTTCCCGTTGAGACAGAATTTTTGTTTCAGATATTTTATTTTTGCACATTTAGGTATGAAAAATGTATCGGTGGTTCCCAATAATTTTATTTGCACTTTTTATCAAATTTTGACAAATGGATTTGTAAAAAACCAAAATTTGAAATAAATAACCTATTTTAATTTTATTTTGGAAGGAAAGAACGTTTGGTTTTAATTTTTTTATAATTTGTTTTTAATATGATACTTTAACTATACTTAATATTTTTAACTCCACTCCAAAGCATTATCAAAGAGGATAATTACTTTTATATACAACGAACACATGAGCTGTTCCATTAAGTTCTTCGTTATGTTTAAGAACCAGATTCATGGTGCAGATTTTCATCCAACATTTGCGTTAGATATTAAATATTCCCATATTATTTTACCCTAGTATCAAACAAATGGATGCCAGTATATATATTTCGCTCTCTCTCTCTCTCTGCGAACATTTTTGTCTATCGTTTAACGTAATGAAATACCAACGCGTAGCCCAGCCCATGGCTATTTAGTATTTACCATCGTGTGCAATTTCAATCTGTATCTACAACGATGACGAGTGCTCTGTGTAATGTATGGCGTGTATCAGTAGGGTGTGAAAACTGCGCTCACTCACACCTCAGTACGTATCAGGTCATGCGAGGGTTTTGGTGTTTTTCTGTCGATAAAACTCGCCGCACTCACCCACACACACGGGCTAAAATATATAAACACCTTTAGTGATGACCGTGTTTAACTTTTGGTGTTATTTTGCCGTAAATTATATGTTTATATAACCGGTAGTTTAATTGGAAAGAGCACCAATACGTAGAGTCAGAGGACGTGGGTTCGATCCACAGTCGGAGCAATACAATAATTGTTATTATAAAATTGTAATTGTTTTTAATTACAAATACAATTGTTAATAATTGTTACAATAAATTGTTATCGCTTCATATACACATACAAACACACACTACAAACCTAGCAATTAAATAACATGGACATAAAAGTGGATTTCATTATTTTCTTAATCTCAAATTTAAAACATGGATTAAAGTGAGAAATATGAATCTTCGATATTTAAGTCGTACTAAAAATAGTTTGAAAACATTTTATTATAATAGTTATTTACTTTTTTCGTTGTTTTAATGACTCTTATTCCGTAAGAAAACCTATTTACAAAGGAGTACAATTTCAAACAACGATAGCTCGCACTTTACGATAAGAGAATAGAAAAATACAGAAACTGGAAATTGTGTATTTTGAAATAATTATAAATTCAACGACAAATCCGTTTCCTCGTTAACATTTATCAAACTCAAGTTTGCACTACGAAACATTTGTCGGTTTATTACGTGATAGAATGAAAATACTCGGAACATATTCGGTTTTCGCGTCGTGTCGCTGAAAGGTGTCAAATTGCGCTGGAGGGAGACAAGACATCGAGAGTGCAGTCTAGTCTGGAGCTTTGGTGACGTCACGAGATTCTCGTCTCAACACGTGGGAACTATTCACACCGAACATATCGTCTGCCACTGCAGACGACGATAATGTTGACGCAATATTCAATAAACAGTTTAATCTAAATTTCGTCCCAAGATAAAATAAACACTGTTTTAAAATGAAACAAGTTTGCGTTAAAATAAAATTTCTGGCTAATAATTGCTTTGAATATTTGATTTAGAAAAATAGATAGGTGAAGTGTTATAGCCTTGGTACTAAAATCACGCAACCATCGAAACATATTGCTGAGGCTATGCCCTCACCCGGCGGCGTTTGAGATGAACCATAATAATTATTGTAATTATAATTTTTGGTAAGAAATCCAATGCGTAAATAAACACGGGTAATGTGGTGTTTGGAAAAGTTGAACAGACATGTCCAAAGATTAAAACCTCGAGTAAAACCTGAGTAAAACGTCAGAAACACCTTTAGTCAGGATTGTGGATAGCACACGGGAAACCTCCCTACAATTAGAGCCTCGTTTTCTACCACAGAGCAATCTCTCACGACAAGTTTAATAGTAAACTACTCAAACTAGATGCTTAATATGAATCGCCTACACAATACAATTCCCAGTGGAAAAGGTTTAATAAACTAAAAAGGGTCATCAAGATCTTGCAAGCACACAATTATCAACATCGATCACACACACTGGTTCGAGAAACTTCCGCAGAAACGATTATTGCGTCCCAAAAAGAGTGCGGGCCACGCAACGCTTGTAGCGTCATACGGCTGATTGTAACGAGCGATACGACACAGCTGTCGTGACGCTTGTAGGACGCATTGTTTGTACCGACCTTGGTTCTGTCAGGACAGAAACCAAAGATATTAAATGGATTTTGTAGAAAGAGATGACGTATGATAGCTTAGAACATACTTCATGCGACATAATTAAATCAATGGTGGGAAAGAACACGTATTTACTTTAAAAATTCTTCTGCACTCATTTTTTATCCGATATGGTTACTGATCAGTATTTCTCATCTACGTGTGTAGCCCTTGCAACATTTAAATGCAACATTTAAATCTGTTTTACACGACACTATTGTTGACTCCTAAACACACACATACTCACACACTCACACACACAAACACACATTCACACCCACGCAAACAATTCACACACACATAAAATTGTAATGTATGTTTTTGAATATCAAGTGAAGTGATTTTTGTTCTTAGTTTTAAATTTATGTTTAATTCAGTTAGTTTCTAGATTGTTAATTGATAAGTTGATATATTACATTTGCACTAGTGGAATAATTTTCTGTTGCAAATAAATACTTAATAATAATTCGTAAATTAGTTTGTACTTAAAAATAATAGGTTGGGGGAACGAAAGGGTTTCGAGTAAAGAAATGTTCTGTCCGATCCTTGATTTGATTGATTTGATTTGAGTGATTTCCCGATTTCACACCCAGTCTCTTCTTTAAAGAATGATCACCATCAGCCTTTGTTAAGATCACTTTTTGTAGGGTTATCTAATCTTACAATGTCACACATACTCATGCAAGATCTCTTCTCCTTTTTCTTTCTACGACCATTACCCTATTTGGAATGACCCATCGAGGCATGCACTAAGAGAAATAAGTAATAACGTCATTTATTTGAATGCAAAAGTAAAGAAAACATCCAAGGGGTGTGCACCACCCCGTGTAGATATGTCATCAATCAAACACATATTTCTCCCACGAAAAATTACGTCAAAGTAAACCGTTTTTAAAGTATATTGTTGTGACCTAGTTTATAAATTTGCTTTGAGTACATACTACATAGTAGTTAATCTTGTTATTTTGTGACCTAAAATGTTTAGCAAACTTTCGTCGCCTAGTTTCGTCCCATTATTCGTCACAACAAGCAGGTATGTACATATATCGCATGTGAGCGTGTCTAGACGTAATGCAAAGCACTTTGCATGGACTCATTCACTCACCTTAAAGATATGTTGCGTCGGAACCGTGTGTGAAAAAGCGTCTCGAGTTGTTTGTGAGAAAATACAAGCTATAATTTCTCAATATCTTTGTTGTTTGCAGTCGGTACCTGGTTTCTTGTCACGAGAGACGCTTGATTTATAAGTTAAAATTCTCATGTTGTAAATCGTCTGCTCCAAAGCCTTTGATAAAAGAGAATATACTCGTGACATCAAAGAAGATGATGAATATTGTTTTATATCGTCAGTAACACGAATTTCTTGAGCTCGTTTTGCACACGGGTTCCTATAGTTACACATCATTTCAAATCGAAATCCTATCTCGTTCTTCATACATTCATTAGTCACCTCTACTCTGTTTGATATCTAAAGAATAGAATCCTAATACCCATCCAATTATTGCCGCTTATTAACCTGTTTCAAGCAGACGATCGGAATTAGAATGGTAGAAAATTTGGACTTTCGATAATTGGACTTGACTACTACGTCAGCATCGGACAAGTTACATTGGGACAACTATATGTCCAGTGTTGGATAAACTAAAGCGTTGACAAGTAATCAAACGACCGTTAAGAAAAGGAACCAAAGATCTTAGAAACTAGCTTCGTGGATTTCTTCCGCACACAAAAAGATAAAATTTAGATGTTTTCAAACGAAGTCCAAATATTACCTGTGAACGATTTTATAACAACGTTCCATCTGATATTAAAAAAAATAACTCATTTTATCGTTTTAAGATTACTTTAAAGAGCTATATTTTGATCAATCGAGTGGCTGATTTTTTGGTAATGTTTAATCTCATGTTTAAATTTAATTCAATTAAAATGCGATTTTCATGAATATTGACGATTATTTACTATGAATGAAATATATGTGACGAAATCAGTTGTATGTACACAATGCATGAATGAATAATATATGAAATTAAATCAAATGAAACATAAAATTGTAAAAGGCATTGGAATAGTAGTAGTATATATGGCGAATCTATCTTGTGTAATGAAGTAGATCCGCCATATGTACGTCTTCATTTAGCTGCAATGAAAATCACTTTACTGTAGAACATCAGCAGGGCTTAGGTTTGCCCTAACGGAGATTTGCGTTCAGTCAAGTTAGATTTGTCTTAACGGAGATTTGTGTTCAGTCAATTTGATGATACAACTATCGATCTAGCCGGGAAGAACGGAATTCGCTTAGATAACAGAGTTACAACCCCTACTGTGAATAACCTTGTACCAGACGGTGGAGTAACAACCCTTAGAAACGTTGAGATTTTGCCTGCTATACATGATTGCACAGTTGCACTGCTCTATTCTAAATAGATAAACAGTCTATAACCCCCATACTCGCAACTCATTCAAATTGTGTTGTAATTAGAAGTATAAAGCTTTGTACGGTTCAAAAACTGACATCAATAATATTCACTTGAAAATAAATCGAAAACATCTTTGTACAAAAGGAAAAATAACATACTTTTTAAAAATATAGTCTCTAGACTCCATTCCTCTACTAGAATTACACGGAACTAGCATATAACTTCTTTTTTATTCCATTTTTTACAGCGAATATTTTATGGTTATTAAAAAAAAATGTAAAAACCTACGAAAGTCGCGCATTTTTCTCGTTAACTTCGTGTTAAATATTCGTAAGGCTCCAGTAAGGGGTGTTGGAAAGGGAAGCGGTGAATATAGTTTTATCGCGTGCATATTTCAGGGGTAAGCGGCGACACGTGCATGATGGTGACGTGATGGACTTAATTGGAAATTCCTCGGGATGGGCTAGACTAGTCTAATAACGTTGACCGGGGCGGTGTGAAGCGAACATGTGTAGGACAGAGATGACAAGAGGTCCCGTCTTTGTGAGCACAAGTAATGTGTGAAGGTCATGAGAGGTCAACGCCGTCGTAATCAGGTAAAGGTAACTGGGAGTCGCCCGACCCCACTCAATGCGTGATGTCTTACTCTTAAAATTGATCTTTTTTGCTGTATTTGTATATATTGTTCTATTCTCATATGTTTTTTTAAAATTATTATTGATTGTGGTTTACCATACCCAGATCGGGTATGGAAGGCTACTGCAGGGCTGCTAGACCTTCTTCAGCCTTTTTATATGTATTGCTGTGTTGTCTATTGTGTGTTTGTGTCGTAAGGGAAAAAATGGTAAATTCCTGCAGAATTAAATACTCTATTACATTTATATTACTGTCACAAAGCTTCCATAATATACATATACATATTTGTTCTCAATTAAACTTCTGTATTTTGTTTGTAAAACATACTTTCAAAATTAAAAACTCAAACTCTGAAAAATTTATGTTTAGAGATGCAGCATACTATTATTCCGCCCATTCAATGCTCAGTTGTGTGATACGTATAGTAATCTCCATACGAGACGCCATTACTTCACGATTAGATACTTTCAACATGGACTCACGGTTTAATTAATAAACTGTGTTTAAGTACATTTTTATGAGTTTCCAAGTTAACTAACAGACAAGAACAATTTGCTGTGTGTTTCTAAAATTATGTGATAGCTTTAAAACTGTTTGACGATTCCCAGTTAAAACGTGCCTTGAACTACTTTAATAATTAACGCGATCGGGAGCAATATGCTTATGTCTTTGATTATTTTCTTAGTCTTCAATTTACCTTATAAGTTCCAGTGGAGAAAAGCAGCGTGGATTTAAAATTGTTAGCTATATCAGTCAAGAGTCCGAGTCATAAAATTTCCTGACGGGTCATAATAATTTGATACACATGGATCAGAATTGTATTTATTATTATTGTGTTTAACGACGTTTTCAACCGTTGGATCATAACAAGATTGTCTCTTCGTCTCCTCTTACGACACGCAAAACTACTTTAGACTATAATTCTACCCCTGGCCGAGCCAGTATACATGTATCAGAATTGTATTAATAATTATAATTTTAAAAAACTAACAATAAAAGTTTAAAATGTTTAAATTATAATAAACACTAAAATTAATAATAATAATTATTGTTTAGTTTAACGTTTTCAACTATTGGGTCATACGATTTCAGCCTTTTAGTTGCCTCTTAAGACAGGCAGAGCTACCTTGGACTATTTCTACCCCTGGACCAGCCGGGGTACATAGATCATCTTCATCAGCTATGACTATCATGTAAATCCGTTCCGACACACTATGTCGTTTGTTCTCTTATCTTGCTTCCCAATATACGTAGATCGATGAGCCCAATCGGTTGGATTAATTGAATGGAAGAGTAACAGGTTGTTGGAAACAGAAACGAAACAGTAGGTCTACCCGAGGCTGCCATGTCTGGTCTTGTTTCCGTGGGAGTGTTTAACCAACTTTTCGTTCGATGTTACATTTAGACAGGCCCTAACATTGGTTGGGCGAACAACAAGTTTACAGGTTGTGGAGATAGAAACAAAAAACACAATATGAGTCTGCGGCAGCAGATTGTGAGAATTTAAAGTTTCTGTTTTTATCGCTAAAACTTCTTTTTAAATCATAGTTGTGTAAAAATACACAAGACAGATAACCAGATATATGAAAAATTGCAATATTATTGCACTATCGTATTTAATACTAACGTAATTAATTTTGTGTATATTTGTTTTTGCTCTCTGAAGACCGTGGTAATATCTGTTTCGTGTATAAATAAATAAATAAATTCACATTTAGAGTCTACCCACTCAGTAACTAAACTGATTTGCAGTGGGGGACTTTAATTGAAAGTGACTAAATCAACCATGTAGGCTTCGAACACCATCGACGAGTGAGCGATAACCAATCAAAGATCGATATTTCAAATACGAAACATATGAATCAGTGATTGGACAGTGCGAGCGAACACCTGCATACAAATGCCAGAATCAACAAGGCCGATTCAGAACAACTTTGAATTTATTGAGTGCTTCGTTGCTAGGACGGCTCCAAAGTCACCGTTTACTTATTCCTAAGCCAAGAAGTAATGGAATTGAACTCACATTAAAAGTTAAAAAACATCTGCCTGAAGCGGGATTTGTATCCGGCACCTTCTGCATTGGAAGCAGGGATGCTAACCACTGGACCAACGAGCCATCTTCCCACGATTTCGATTTTAAAAGTTGTTTTATAGATATGAACAGAAAACCTTAAACTCTACTATCGACTATCTGCTGCCGCAGACTCTTAATCGTATTCACCTATAGGGACGTAGATTTGAATCTCCCATAACCCACGTTTTTTTTAATAATTATTGTCTTTCATCTTCACCTATCACCCTCCATCGACTAAAAAGCATGTGTGCAATTATATATATTAAAACACTAATGCTTTCGTGGCCAGGATTTATTTCAATAAAATTAAAATAATTGCGGGTTATTCCGCCACGTCCTACCTCCATATTGTGCCGACGTTTCAGGAACCTTATGGATCCTATCCTCAGGGCGTCGAACTCTAAACTGAGTTGAGTTGAGTTGAGTTGAGTTGAGTTGAGAGTTCGACGCCCTGAGGATAGGATCCATAAGGTTCCTGAAACGTCGGCACAATATGGAGGTAGGACGTGGCGGAATAACCCGCAATTATTTTAATTTTATTGATATATATATATATATATATATATATATATATATATATATATATATATTTATATATATATTAAAAGGACCGTTGTGTCGACGTTTCGGCCAAGTAACATTGGCCATCTTCAGGACTAAGCTCTAGCCTCGATGACATGTGACTGATGAATTTGCATCTCATCGAGGGTAGAGCTAAGTCCTGAAGATGGCTAATGTTACTTGGCCGAAACGTCGACACAACGGTCCGTTTAAGGACCAAAATTGTCTCAAAGAAGAGCGCGGCAGTCAACCCGAATAATCGCCACTATCACATCCATCGGTCCGCGAAAACCTACGAGTTAACATATATATATATATGTAAAGCAACAAAAATAGCGACCAACGCCTTAAAAGGACGAATCGAAGACCAATAAGCAGTTTGTCTAGTTCCGATGGTGGCCGCTGAGAATACGAGTCGCACCGGTCGGTCGTAGATCTTGGTTGTGTGTCCTACGAAAACAAGTGAAGCACTGGGGACCCCCCTCCCCCCCACCTCCCCCCACGTGACCTGTGGGACGACCTGGCCCGACGCAGGACCACCAATAAAGTGAACAATTGAATTGCGGCGAACCTTAGACAAACACGCACTTTACTCTATTTATTCGATTAAAATTTGAAACGATGCTTTTTACGGAAAGAATAGCTCAACATCGAAAAAGTTGAGTCAAGAATCAAACACAATTATCAAGTAAATAAAAACGTTCACACGTCAAGCATAACACATTAAAACCAACACATAAGTTTTAAATCAACTAAAAAATATGGAATACAAATCCACTAAACTCAACATCCGCACAAAATCAATATTCAAAACAATATCCATAAGTTTTAACACAAAAAAGATACCGTATAGAGCGCATGGTAATATAACCATGGAGTTATAAGTTGAGAAGGAGGTCTAGGTGCGCAGTAGAATGCGTACGAGATAGCTCCGTGCAGACACCGCGGGACGGCAGCCATTTTAGTTGTTTAATTCGACTGTGACCCGCGAAGTAAGCCGTGAAATAGTGCAGAGCGATTGGAACAAGAGTAAAATAAACGGAAATTATTAAGGAAAACGTTAGGCCTATCACAAGTGTAAAAAAATGAGTAGTAGGTACACCTTCACGAGGAAGGCCTAGAAGTGGTGGGCCTACGCTTAGGCCTACCAAGGTTCTTGAACAGGTCCAATCCCAGAATGGTTTATCTGAAAACAAGGCACATTCCTGATCATCCCTCAAAAACGTAAATCCACTTGGACATTTGCTAAAGGAAACGGCAATCACACAAAGTTACAACTATTCTATCTAGGCCTAGCTAGGCCCTACATAGGCAAGAGTTAGCCCTAGGCCTATAAAGTGAAGGCGATTTTGGAGAGGTTATGTTGACAACATGTATCGCCCACTTTTAATGAACTGTACGACTGGGCGTAGAACCATGGTAGAATAAGGCCTATGGTTTATTTTCAATAGGCCTAGATTTACTGAAAAGTATGTATTAATAGTCGTAGCAGCTTAATTACAGTTCTATGGTTTTAAACAGGCTACTTCTTAAGCCTAGGCCCTACACTAGCCTGACAGTAGGGCAGTATCAGGACTTCATTAATTGTTATTATGTATTTTTCTAAGCAAATCGATACAAATTCTTACTCGACAAAATGATAAGGTACCAGCAGAGTAATTGTGTACACTTACCTCAATTTATATGTACGTTCATACGTATTTAACTTCTTATAATGTCGAGCTTCGTAGCCTGCAATACTCACTATGTCTGAAAGTAAACAACTAAAATGGCGTCACTGTCAAAGTACCGGAAGTGACCACATTATGATCGCGCTCTTCCATTCAAGCTAGACCTCCTTCTCAACTTATAACTCCATGATATAACTACAAATATGACCAAAATGTAAGTCCTAGTACTGAACGATTATGCTAATTCTGTCGCGATAACAAAAGCAGGAAAAAGTATTCATTTGAATGTGAATACGTGCAAGAGTAGGTAAAGAAGTTCTCCTGGGACAGAAAACTTCTTCCTCGACTTTGACTCTACCTGAGCAGCCAAGGTGAAGTAGATAGTAATAGTAGGAAAATAAATAAAATAACATCACCTTTATAACTACACTTCGCGACATTGCCGACGGAAGCAAAACAGTAGCGCTGTTATCGGCTACTTAATTTTATTCACATTTTCCCCCGTTATCGTTTACGTGAATATAGATTAAACCATTTGACCTTGCGTCCATTTGACACACTTTTAAGGGTGTGGCGTGAAATGAGTCGGTATTCCTGGTCAACACATAACTTTTTAGAGGATATATTGACCAGTGTTATCGTGGTCAGTAAACGCGCGTTAAGCAGCACGACACCGATACACACGCACGCACGCACTTACCAAAGATGTTGGAATAGACCGACAACTGACTTGACCAAAGATCTTAAAAGCGAAGAATACCTACCTCTACGTCACAAACCGCAGGAAATTTAATTTTGTTTTATTAAATCTCAAGATTGAAACACAAAATCGAAAATCTGAGTAATCACAGCGCTGTGGTTTGGTGAGCCCTACACACTGAATGATAAATGTATATAACGTTATAATCAGTATGACTGTGATAATTATTATATGATATATAAAATTATATGATATATTATACTAAGGAAATAATTAGTATAACAGTCATACTGATTATAATGTTAATACATTTATCATTCAGTGTGTAGGGCTAACCAAACCACAGCGCAATGCTTTCTTAGATTTTCGATTTTGTATTTCAATCTTGAGATTTAATAAACAAATGAAAATATCCTGCGGTTTGTGACGTAGATGTCTCCTTCGCATGTTAGTTTCCCAATCAAACTCCTAGGTTTCCTAAAAACACTCCTTATATCTCTGTGTATCCCACCTAGCTAATTAAGTAACCCCTAGGGCACCTATCCTTGGGAACCCCTAGGGAACGAGCATATATCCCTCCCTATAATACTACCACAGGGCCAAGGTTCTTAAATACCTCAGTGGAGGCTCGTTGACTTTGACGTTTACCGAACCTCCGCCTGGGGATTCGATCTGAGGATGCGATCGTTTTTTCAGTTCAACCAATCCCAGCTCGTGTCTAATGCGACTGATGTCATGGTATTTATATTGAAGCTGTTAAATTTAATTTTATATGGTGTAACAAGTACAACCATTGTAACATTAGCATTGTTATTTCTTTACATACAAACATACAGTTTTGCATGTAGTTTCTTAAAAACAAGGTTTAAAGTATGGACTTAAACTATAATAAAAACTATTACTTGCAGACAGTAAGTACAACACTAACAGTCATACCTAGAATTCCTTACAAGTTAGGCATAAGATACCAACTACTGTATAATATGTGTGCGATCAGTTGCATTCGACAAGAGTTGAAAATATTTTAACATTTCACGCATCGGACGACAAAAGGATGTCGTTACGAGATAACTGAAGCTTAATCTTGGACAAGTCTAGATGACAATTTTATCGAATCTTAGGAGATGTATTTGACATTTTAAAAGAGTATTTTTGTTCGTTTCGTACGAATCGTATCGCCAATTATCTTTTATCAAGGTTTCAAGATGTCATGAGTCTCTAAGATCGATATATATCTAAAACGAAAATCGATTGCTTGGTACAGATTACCGCAACTCCAATACCGACCCCATGTTACTCTGTACATGACATAGTAGAGACAAGTCATGCGGTGTGGATCATAAACTATGTATGTATTCCGGGCGGGAAACAGGGAATGGTAAAACGTTCACAATGATTTCATTAACCGAGTAACATGTCAGCCATTAGCATTCGTTATTATTTCATACAAGACACAGCTATGCAACCGTTTGCCCCACTTTAACTGCTCAATTTATTGAATAAAACATTGATGTCGTTTTTGAGTTTGACGGATTTTCCAGGGAGATATCTATGACGGAAATCAATGAGTTCTAAATCACCATTTGCTACAATCAAACACAAGCAAACGTATTCATTTTTTCTCAATATCTATCTGAAATATTGTATTAGCAAAGGGAAAACAGTTTTTTTTTAAATCAAATTCTTAAGAAAATAGCTTCATTATATTTTAATTAAATAAATAGCAATATTAAGTTAACAACGGTAGAAATTTCACAAATAATTAAAACATTTTACAAAAAGCGTTTTTAACAGTTATCAGCAAAATTGTGTAGACGTTCATAAAATCGTTTCTAATTAAGTTTCAAATTCTGTACAGAGCAGCATTATTTTTGTTTCCTCACTTCTAAATTCAACATGGCGGCGTTATCTCATCACCCCCATATCCCAAAAACTCAAAACGTGACCAAAATATGAAACGTTGGTGAACTTTTCTAGTTATTAACTCGTGAAATCGGGGACTTATTTTCCTCCGCCGTGAAAATCGATCAAGTACGTTTCCCGAATGAAAAATCTCTAAGTGTCTCGCCTGAAAGCCAGAGTGTTAGTGAAAATGTCGAGTGGGGTTCGCAGTACTTTGCTCTCGAGATATGACGGGTTAACTTTCTACGTCGAGTGTTAAATGTAGACTCTGTATATAGCATTCGTGTCGCTACAAATAGGCCTACATGATAATAATAATAAAAATTGACAAAATTTACTAGTTTGTCTTATTATGAATTTTGAATGCAACAATCACAATTTGTAATGAATTGTGGTTTTCATTGCAAAATGACCTAGCGTCAAATATGACATTTTAGTTACGCCCTCAATAAAATTTCAATTCGTTTTTTAAACTATTGTATTTACTATTTCTTGTAATTCCAAATCCCTCGCTTCCCCAACACCAACATTACTGTTTAAAGATTTCGCTTCAAAACGATTTTATATTTATATAAAATTGATTATTTAAAATTTTGGTTGTGTTCTTGTTAAAGTTTGATTATTTGTTTGTTTATTTATTGCTCTTTAGGAAGCTCAAATTCGTCTCATTTTATTTAATTAAAAGGATTGACAGTAATTAAAAGTAATTTAATAATGTACAACGAAAACATTAATCTAGCCTCGTTCAAAAATGTAACTCCTCCTACTCCTAGCTATCTCCTATCTCTCCCTCAAAATTCTAAAAACCCCGTCCAATCTTCCCCCTCCCCCGCTCGGATGGCATCATCGAGTCTTCCCCTTGTTTTGTTGTATCCTAAGAGTGTCCGCATTGTGCCGACCTCACCGCATGTCAAACACAGCCAGCAGTGACGTCACAGAAGCCCACTGACTTCGACAGTCTTATTGTGAGAGATGTCGTGACGTGGCTACTCTACTCTCTGCGCTACGAAGAGGTGCTCTCTCTAAACAAGCAACGAGTGTATCTGGTATATATAACACTACGTAGGCCTACGTTCAATTCTTAAGAGCGAAGGATACCTCTACGACAAAAACCGCAGAAAATTTTCATTTTTTAATAATATCTCAAGATTGAAACACAAAATCGAAAATCTGAGAAATCATAGCGCTGTGGTTTGGTAAGCCCTACAGTCTGAATGATAAATGAAGTAATAAAATAATAATAAAAAAATGTATCTAGCATTATAATCAGTATGACTGTGATACTAATTTACTTGGTAATTAAAGGAAATAATTATCACAGTCATGCTGATTATAAAGTTGAATAAATTAATCATTCAGTGTGTAGGGCTGACCAAACCACAGCGCTATGATTTCTCAGATTTGCGATTTTGTGTTTCAATCTTGAGATATAGTTAAAAATGAAAACTTTCTGCGGTTTTTGAGATAGAGGTATTCTTCGCTCTTAAATTAATATAGGCCTAAAGTACAAATAATAATAATTACAAAGAAATATAAAAATAAAATATCATAACATTGCCATAATAAGTGGGACTGGCACTTCCACCAAAATAATGAATGTATTAAAAATACTAGATATTTGTGACCAAAATCATGTTAAAACTTGTTTAGGCTATAAATAACATGTCCTACACACAACACAAGTAGTGATAATAATCTTTCTGTAATAATATTGGATATGGTTGCAGCATTTAATATTGTAAAGTGTGATTGTGGCAAACCGAGTTTACCGATGACAGTGCCTATTCTGATGATATTCTGCCTAAGGAGGTGCTATGAACAACCAATCGTAATTGAAGTTTTCCTTGAGTGTTTGCTCAATGTTCTAAAAGCCCCTGAGCAGATATTATATGAAATGCATTTATAGTATAGACCAAGTTCCTATATTTTTTCAACTCAGCTGCCACATGATTAAATAATATTATCACTACAAAATTCTAGTTTACTTTGATGGAATAGTTTGAATCTAGAAAGTTCCAACTAATAATTTGCCAAATACTTCATGCGTAGCCTAATTCGTAAAATTCAAAATCTATTAATTTAATATACAAACTACAAATTAAAATTAAATCGATCCTGAATACAAGTATATAAATCTCTACAACTTCCTGTGAATATTTAGAAACTGCTAGTTTGAAACTTCTAACAGAGTTATATAAAGTAAGTTCCTTTCGGACAATTCTGTTCCTTCAATTGAAGAAGCTCGGTGAACGAGTTACGAACGGGTCTCGCGATCTACTTTCGAACTTGTAATGGAAATCGTTCACTCTTCCTCTCTCCACACCTCTCCTCCCTCCCTCCACCCCCTCCCCTACCATCCCATCGTGATAGGTTTCCTGTACAGACTCCGTAAGCTCCGTCTGAACCGTCCTCCATTTTCAATATCGGTACCAGTACGTAAAATAGAAAGACCTTCATCTGCATAATATCCCAGGAACATATTTTATTTTCTAAAGTAAATGGGTGCTTTTATATTCATTTGCGAAGTTTTACGTGTATTTCTTAGCGCTGAAATGAAATGAAATGAAATGAAATGAAATGAAATGAAATGAAATGAAATGAAATGAAATGAAATGAAATGAAATGAAATGAAATGAAATGAAATGAAATGAAATGAAATGAAATGAAATGAAATGAAATGAAATGAAATGAAATAAAATGAACTGAACTGAAATTAAATAGAATGAAATGATACATTATAATATCATCATGAGATAAACAGCGTTGTTTATGAATGAGTTTACTATATATCTACGTGACAGTTTACGAATTCAATGGTGTGAATAATATTTTGACCAAAATCCATACAATTATGTGCATTAATATTGAATGGGTAAATGTTCTTACTGTTGATATGTCAAAGTAATAGCTTTGGAAATGCACATACTTGAAAAAATAATAACACTTTGAAATTTTTAACTAGTGCATTTGAATAAGGTCAACCCTTCATTATGTCGTGTTCTGTTTTTCCACGCCATAGTGACGTGTAAAAATTCCATCTAACTTTTATGAATGAAAATATTTTCTAAAATCTGAAATTGAAATATTTTCATATTCAGAACGAACGAGTATTCAGTGGAATAGAAATCTAAAACTATAGAAGTGTTCCCTACTGACTTGATAACTGCCAGTTTATCTCACTCGCTGCGCTGTTGCACCAAGTGAATTTACCGTTATAAATGTTCATTTGCACTCTTACAAAGTACAAAATCCCCTGATGGATGGAGGAAGGGGGTGGTGGTTGGAGGGTTGTTAGTCAACTTTCGAGTTAGAAAATCTAATGAACCTTTTTATTGTTATACATACACCCAACCAATCATATTGGCAATGTTAATTAAAAGGTAAAAAGAGAGAACTGCATTTTAGTTGAGAACAAAAACGTATCTCGTTCTATATTTCATTATAAAAATAAAATAAACATTAATTTTGAATGGTTCAAGTATTGGAAATAAATGTGTGCACCGCATTTCATATTTAAGTTCTAAATCGAGTATTTGGACTGGTTTCACCAGTGTAAATTTAACCCAAGTTTAAAATAAAAACCAGAAAAATAAATACTTCTTCCCCTCACAAGTGTATCACTTGTCAGTATTGCCGATGACTGGTAACGAACCAACGACCTCCCGATTAGAGCAAGGTCCACTAGATTGCTAGTAGCGTGAGCGCAGAGTTCGACGACACCCCGCCAGGGGATTTAGTGGACCTTGGATTAGAGTATTGCGCCTTACCGCTGAGCCACCTCTATCCGTAAGTGGTCTAATTCCCATTACTTGTAGGTGAAGACCTTGCTACTTCAGATAACCTCGCTAATATAATGTATTATAAACTAGCGAGTATTCCCTGTCCCAAGTCCTGTATGCACGGTCATAGGATCCTACTGAGCGTGTCCAATTACCCATAACAATGGCAGTGGAATGCACTAAGAACGTCTCGACACCAAAAGCGATGGTTTACGTTTAGCAGCGCTGTCTGGTGTCGAGGCTAGTGATTGTCCCGATCTCGGTGGCTCGGCTATTGTGGGCTGGAATGTTCTCGTTTTAATTAATCTCGCAACCTCACGGACGGGAATAAATTAATCGGAATAGGCGTTTAATTTTAAAAGGAATTTAATATACGAATTTTGATGGATACGTTACATTTTATAGAAGTCGATACTTCTATTGAGTGATTATAACACTAATTGTATTAATATCATAACCTTTCTATAGAGTTATAAGCTTGTATAAAGTGTAGCTTATACAACAAAATTCCAAAATTATTTTCACACATTGTATATTCTATAATTAATACTTCGATGGATTTATTAATGTTTCGTGGAAAACCTGCCCAAGGACAATTTTTATTCAGGGGACTGATAACGTATTGAGCGAAACAGTTGAGAAGCAATATCCGAGAGCAGGTGGTATGATACAGTTACAGTTTTTCTTTCTAAAATAAGAGGATGTAAAATTTCCCATTTTGACAATTGAAATTATTATTCGTAAAGGAAATAATAATTTAAGTAATATTTCCGCGTATAAATTTCATATAAAAGTTCAAATATCGCATCGTAAAGCTCATGTGTTCGAAAACACATTGTCAAAAGCACCCGTGGTAAACACCTTGTTCTAAAGGGCAAACCAAGAGCATAACTTCCAACCCGATAACTGCCCAACTTTGCCAGCTTATCAATCACCTTCGACAGTAGTTACAGGTTATCTTCCTTCGAACAACAACCACGAGGGAGGTAAATCAAACGTTATGTGAGCAGACGGTCCTAGACTTCACTTTAGCTGTAGAAGTGTTCGTTGTTGGGACTTTGGAAACAAACTTAAGATAGACTTAACGTGAAAACTTGTGCCGAAAAAAATATAAACACGGTTTGTGGGTAACAAGCAATAAGTATTGGAAATTGCGGCTCGCTGATTGGCCAAGAATCACTTGTCTATGACGAAAGCATCGATGATAAGTGTACCAGAGTATTTATGCATTATGATCATCTAATTCTATACTAAACTTGATTTATACTGGAAGACATCGAATATTGATACAAATTGTGCAACACAAAATAATCTAAATTATTCATACAATTAAAAACTAAAAGTCGTTGGAAGGAAGTTTTTGTGAATATATTATTAGAATAATGAAATTCAGCACAAGAAATTCTCATCAAACCAATGAGAAATAAAAATAGAAATAATAAAAAAAAAAATGAAATTATAACTAAGAAATTTTAAGTGTGAAATAAATGAATAATTTTAAACCTTAAAGGGATACGAGACAAAACCAAATTTAGTAACTTTCTAATCAAAATATACGGGATTGAGTAATATCTGCTTAAAATATATATTATTGTGTATATAAAACAGTTGTGCCACATATTTATTACCATGTAAAGTTACCCTTCGTGTATCACTTGATAAAAAAGTTAATACTGATTTATTGATCACATTTAACTTGAATTTTAAACTTGTATTGTTCGCTAAGAAAACACGTGTTTAACTGAAAAACAATTTACAACATTCTCTAAACTGGCGTATGACATTCATCTTTTTGTCGTTATGCGATATTGAATTGGTTATAAACTTTCAGTTTCATTATTTTCCGATTTTGAAATTTTATAATTAAAATTGCATTAGTCCACGCGATACTCGTAATTTTGGTGTAAGCTGGATTTAACTCTAATAAGCTGCGTTTTTAATTTAAAATTAGTTACTTTTACTATTCTCTCCACCAAAACGACACCTCAGTTTTAGAAAACCACTCGGCTGCTATAGAACTTTCACAGTTTAATCCTTTCCATCCCCACGACTAAATACACGAGAGAACTTGTTAGATTTTCATATCAAAGATGTGAACAACCCTTTTCAAAAGAGTTCATCGTTCTCTCCAGAGATAGATCTGTTGTAATCTGAATCAAGAGGATTTTTATGGGCGCTGACATCTTGAAATTTGACGCCATTGAAGTGCTGCTGAAAATTAATTCCACACTATAGAGAAGGCATCTACCATTGTTACCAGTATTGTTTCATATTGTTGATAAAAATATCACGGCCATCTATATGACACGAAAATTCTACCACGGTCTTCTTGATCTCCTAGAGCAGCACTTTAATGGCGACAACTAAAACAACCGTAACAAGTTATCTTCCTGTCAAATTCGTATTCCCTACTCCTTCTTTTCTTTTCGTACTGATTGAACATGTTTGCACCGTGTCTAACAGTTCTGAACGGGACAAATAAGCACCACCTGAATAGTTTTTTTTTTATTTTTTTTTACATGTGAACAACCGTTTTCCCGCTGTTCCAGACAGTTCAAAACGGACAAATAAACGAAGCTCAACCTGCAACAAACCTGTCGTCGACGGGGATTACTCAAAATAAGATAAAAAACTGTTGGCGTGGAATTATAGTTGAAAAACTTTTAGCTAATTATTAGAAGTTGATTACTTTTATGAACAACTATTCACTAATGAAGTATACACTGTCAGAAAATAGATTGTGATTGGAACAAGTACATACACGTTTCCGTACAGATGTAAATTCCAAATGAAAATCCTTCTTTATTAACCAAGCAAGCAACAAATCCCTTTTGTCGCTAGATTTTGGTTCCATCCAATCTATCTTGATGTGACAACAGGATATCCTAGATTAAGTATGAGTTAATTATTGAAACCCAAGGTATGTTCAGATAATGCCAAGAATGGCTGCCAACCTACGCGTTAGTATAAAAAAAATGTCTGGAAGTATTGTTTATTTATGTATTTATTTATCAAATGGATACTGTGCAGCATTTTATGCTATTAAGCGCGACCAAAAACATAAAATCAATGTATTAGTTAGTGAACAATGCAGATATAGCCCCAATAAAATTGATTGGTTGAGCTAGAGCACAAACAAATATTAAAAACAAACCACACACAGCGCATGACAACTAAAACTAGCACCCAAAGCAAATCAGAAATAATTAAACGGTTGATGAGGAGAAAATGCAGTATAAAAAGACCTGAGATTGGATGTGGTGTTCACAGCACCATTAAGAGTGTTTCATACAAAGGCGGGTAAATCCTTCCTTTGTGACGGTTTAAACACAGCCTACGTATGTAGAGGTGGGAAAATCCTTCCTTTGTAACGGTTTTAAGTTTTAACACAGCCTACGCATGTGGAGATTTATTCCACTGCCACCTATAGCTCTATAATCTCGAGTGACTTCTATGTCGACGAGACAGGCGGTGTGTTCGACGCGTTGTCTTCTAATTTTAAGTCAATTTAGGTGCGACTCTTCGGTTCTCTAAGTTCGTTAATTAATGAAGTGCGTAGCTCCCCGAGGGGGGGGGGGGAGGTAGGGGGGAGCCGAGTAGAAGACAAAAGAAGTGGCGTGTTCTCCCGTACGCGTTTTAAGTCCTATAGAATATAAACAAAGCGTATATAACACTGCCTGTATAGTGTTTTGTTAAAGAGGTTACACCTGCTTTTAATCTGATATAAAATTAGACTTAAATACACCCTGCACTGTTTGTTACTGAACCTGGGTGCTAGTATCTACACTTTTAAGTAGTGTTTGGGGATTTTACTCTTTCAGGAACTTGGTGCTAAAAATAAATTTACGAGGAGGCCTAAATATGCGTATATGAGTATATTGATAGTGTGAATATGCGTTAGCAATATGCGATTGTCAGTTTTTTAGTATTTTTTCACTTGAAGAACTATTATTGTAAAATCATCAAACTAGATCGTAACTCATGATAATATTTTTGTAGAAGTTATTCCGATTGTATTTTTAAGCGTTCTTACAAAGAGCATGGATTTACAACTATCTGGATGTGCAACATGGTGGGAATACGCGTCTGCGATTCTCGTTTCTGGTTTTTGACATTCTCGGACATTTTAGCCCCTATTGCTAAGCAATTACACATCAACAGTCACAACAACAATGTGAACAATGTCAAAATCCGAAACTTAAGGGCTAAAATGGCTGCCCACCGCGTTCTTCCGTGGCTATTTAATTGGAACATTCATTTGTTAGCTGATTCAAGTCCAGTAACGAAGTTACTATTATAAGTCCATGCAAAGAGAACGATGAAATCGATTGAATATTTGGAAGAAAATATACAATACCCATGCACACATACAAAAGTCCATGCATTTTAGTACCAATATTGGCCAAAACATATGTGACTTCACTTTAAATCCAATTCAAACTAGATTTATTCAAGAAACGTGTTTGAAAACCTGTGAATGATAATTCAAAATTACATCACATATTAAAGGGGCGTATTGTTTTAGGTTTAAGAGCATCCATAAGTTTTAGTGCCTCCCTGAAACTAAATGATTGTATGTGAACATGTGATCTACTAGTTCCACGCGGTGAGATAGCCCTAAATAGAATACCTAATTGCCAATGCATCGGTTCGTGTCGTAAAGCTATTTCCAACATCAGACACCCAGACAAGTGATTATTTCAGTCACAAAGCGAATACCAGGACTGAGAACGTCAAACACCCGATTCGAACAATCTAATTCAACTGGCGAACTCCGTTCCGGATTCTGACCGCCAATACATTTTCTACGGACCGCCATTGATTCTATGGTTTAATGATTTCAAAGAAAACATATTGACATACTTAAATCCAGGTCATCAAACTCGGCAACCCATAATATAATTCCATAAAATAAATCGAAATGTCTGTATTTATAGTCAATACCCACTCAATTACAAAAACTGATTTTCAGTGTGGGTCATTAAATTACACTATTTAATATGTGCTTCGTTGCTATGACGGCTCAAAAATCACCGTTTACACATGTATACACTAATCTCATATATATATATTTAAGTCAAGTTCAAAAATTTAAAACAGCAGCTCTAACCAGAAATTGAACCCTGAATCTTTAAGACCAACGAGACTCAACCGTAACACTATTTCCTTCCTCGAAACTCGAAGCACTACACAAATACCAGACGATTAAATGCCGCAATGGGGAACGTCCAACTCCACGTCTCGTGAGCTATTTACATCACCGCATCTCGGCCCGTCAATCTCGTAAAATACGAGATATGGGTCCGGGAATCCCGAGATGTTGACCTCGAAGTGAACTCCATGAATAATCAAGTGGAACGTCGTTTCATTACAAGACGCGCTGTCAGGGGTGACTTGAGGCGAGGCGAGTTGTTAACGGGGTAATGGCGCGATATTATTAAGGGTGTACAGAACCATCGACCCTACGAAAAATACTTTCTATGTACCCTTAAAATTGACTAAAACTCTTTATAGTTATTTTAAGGACGAAAAATGTTATCCTCAAGAGATTAATAGAGAATTTCATGATTTTTTTTAATATTTTTTTAAATTTTTTGTTATTTTATTTTTTTTGTGAAAGTATGTTTGAAAACCTCAACGCATTACAAAAATATTATTTATAAAACATATTTGTGATTGATACAATACATAGAAACATTAATAAGATGGAGCGCTAAATTATGTCTGGAGCGACATGTTGTTTTGTTCCTTGCGAAAATTTTAAAGCATTATAATAACGCAATTTTAAAGTATATAAATAGGGCTTTGTATGGAGTAACTTATCGTGTACATGTGGATGTGTTGTGTTATGTAGTGTATTGAAGGTATTTCAACACCAATCACAAGAGAGATACGTATAAACTTAGTTTAGGTGAAATGTTAACTTGACCCGGCACCCCCACCAAAGAAGGAAATCTTCGTTCTAAACCTCTCTACATCGAAATGTTTGTACCTAATATACACCATAAACATAATAATAAACAAATTATATTTTCTTTCCGTAGATTTGTAAAAACCGGTGTGGGAGACCTAGGTTCGATCCCCAGTCGAGGTTGATTTTTAGATTCTGGCTTTCACAACTGTTCTAATCTGCTCTGCAACGAAATGTTTGTACCTAACAGATTGAACTTTATACACCATAAACACCATAATCTACAAATTATATTTTATCTCCGTAGATTTGTATAAACCGGTGTGGAGACCTGGGTTCGATCCCCAGTCGAGGTTGGTTTTTAGATTCTGGATTTAACAGCTGTTCCACCCACGAGAGTGTCTCTCGTATAAAAATGTTCTTGAATTGTTACTATTTTGTTGAATGTGCACTCCTGAAATATTTATTCTGTTACAAGTTCTCAAATACATTCTATAAGCAAACGGAAGTTCTATGGTCCATAAACTGTATTCAGCACCAACCCAAAACAGTGTGTATGTTATTATAGAAGAACTTGGGGGCTTTGATATTTAAAATACATTTTTAATTGGTCTTATGATGAAACCAAACTTTAAAAAAATATAGTTTTCTTTTCAAAAATCTAGCTAAAAAATTAAACTGACGTGATCTCGTTAGAATGAAAAATACGAAAGGCATGTGTTTGTCTATTATATCGTATAATCCGGTAATTCCATTACATTTCTGTCGCAACTAATTTAAAAAAGCCCCCCAAGGATCATCTACAAACAATTTTCATGCCTATCCAGTTGACAGTGAAACTTCTTACGTAATGGAAAAGTTAATTGAATCCCCTAAGTTGGTAACATTGTTAGCCAGGCGGAATAAAAGTTCGTCGTCGTATTATTTGATATGACATCATACCACGTAAAATATCTCTCGCTATGAATCGTCGTAGGTACTAATTATCTCTCTCAAACTCTTGTTTAATTGGCAATTGGATCCTAGTTTACACGATCTAAAGCACAACGCTGGGTTAATTAATATCATAAAGTATATAGAACTAGAACTGACATTAGACCGAATAAAAAGAGGTAGCTAGTCAAAAACACTTCATAAAATAATTTTCAAAGTTAAGGAATTTTAAATTTTAAATTTAATTTTAATTTTAATTTTTAAATTCGGATGACTTTTACCATAAATCAAAACAGAAGTGTAACTGACACTCTGTTATAAGATTTGATTTTCAGAGGGGGGCATTCACTGTTTATTACGCATCGTTGAGTTACAGACAACCATTAATTGTTTATTGTAATATTCAAAATCCTTAGCAAACAATTCTGTGTATGTATTTAACGGAACTTATGTACCACAACGAAAGAAAGACGATACATAGGCTACATGTCATAAGTAAGTAGAAACATGGTTTAAAATGTCTCTTCGGAACAAGCAATCTATAATCGTACTTGCTCTCAATTAAAGTTATTTCACGTCTTTGTTCCGAACGCTTCATTAATTTAATCAGCGGTTGAACATTTTGTAGAAGAAACAGAACTTTTAAAAAGTCATTAAATTATTTCTAGACAAAAAGTTACTCAACCCAATGACGTTCCATTGTGACTTATATCATAGTTTAGAACAATGGTAAAGAATAAGAGTAGCTAACTTTTCGCATTGGTATTTGATTAAATTATGAATCTGAGTTCCTATCGCATATTGCCAATCCAACGTGGATGAAACAAAAATTAACCTCTCTCTATATGTTTGGCATTTTTGTAACTTTACTTGCATCATTACATTACAACTTCTTGGTTTTAACTTGAATTACTCCCCCTAATATTGGACAATTTGTATCTATGGTTAGTGCATAGAAATAACAGGATCAGACAACACGCATTTGTATCCTGGCCGTTGAATTTCAATTAATGTTAAATATCTTAATACCCCCTAGCTCTATGACCAACCATTGAGATATATCTACAATCTTATATCCTAATGTCTTTGGTCTGTCGCTCTGTGACCAAGCCGGCAGACATATCTACAATCTAATATCCTAATGTCTTTGATCTGTCGCTCTGTGACCAAGCCTGCAGACATATCTACAATCTAATATCCTAATGTCTTTGGCCTGTCGCTCTGTGACCAAGCCTGCAGACATATCTACAATTTAATATCCTAATGTCTTTGGTCTGTCGCTCTGTGATCAAGCCTGCAGACATATTTGTAAACTAATATTCTAATGTCCTTGGTCTGTCACTCTGTGACCAAGCCTGCAGACATATCTGTAAACCAATATCCTAATGTCTTTGGTCCGTCGCTCTGTGACCAAGCCTGCAGACATATCTATTAACTAATATTCGAATGTCTTTGGTCTATCGCTTTGTGACCAAGCGTGCAGACATATCTATAAACTAATCCTAATGTCTTTGGTCTGTCGCTCTGTGATAAAGCCTGTGGACATATCTGTAAACTAATATTCGAATGTCTTTGGTCTGTCGCTCTGTGATCAAGCCTGCAGACATATCTATAAACTAATATCCTAATGTCTTTGGTCTGTCGCTCTGTGATCAAGCCAGCAGACATATCTATAAACTAATATTCGAATGTCTTTGGTCTATCGCTTTGTGACCAAGCGTGCAGACATATCTATAAACTAATCCTAATGTCTTTGGTCTGTCGCTCTGTGATAAAGCCTGTGGACATATCTGTAAACTAATATTCGAATGTCTTTGGTCTGTCGCTCTGTGATCAAGCCAGCAGACATATCTATAAACTAATATTCGAATGTCTTTGGTCTGCCGCTCTGTGATCAAGCGTGCAGACATATCTACAATCTAATATCCTAATGTCTTTGGTCTGTCGCTTTGTGATCAAGCCTGCAGACATATCTGCAAACTAATAATCGAATGTCTTTGGCCTGATCACTGCGGGAGGCGAGATTGTCCCGACTGTTTCGCGTTCCCGTGATTCTCTCATTACCGGTATGGATGGCAATGTCGGGTGTTTCCGGAGCCGCTCGCGCGTCGTCGTCGTTGTCGGAGATAAAAAGGCGACCCCGAAACCGCCTCGGGGCTAAACGATCAACGGAACGAAATGATATCGGGAGCCGAGTCTCGTTTCGGATGTGGACACGGATGTCGACCGCAGATGACGTCATAGATGTAATGCTTTCCTGACTTTTTGATCAACAGTGGAGTATACTAGATACTACAAACTAACGTGCGAATGACGCTCTTTTTAGGGGTGATAGCTGTGATTATTCTTTTAATTATGCATTGTATGAAAAATCATACCAACTTTTTTCACTCTGTATAAACCACAAATTCAAAGTGACGTAAAATAACACAAAATACAAATTTTATGTTACTAAAAATAAATACATTTTTCAATTAGATTTGTTCGTTTAAGAATGCAAAGGACGTCGAATCATGCACATTATAGTTGCTGTGTTCGTCAATATCGTTTTTTATGAGAATTATTCGTTATTGAATGGACACTAAAAGATAATACCGAACACGCACATGTACAAAATGTATTGTTGTCTGAATCAGATGATAGTCTCCTTTTCCGAAATGTGTAACGATTTTTTGTTTACCGCAACGAGATTCTAAATTACATTACAAAAAGTTCAAACGCGTTCTGATTTTTAAAACTTTAAGGAATATTACTTTATATTCATAGTCAGAACAAACACAAACCTTCAAAGGTTCAAACTGTTCTAAAGTCGGCTTTATTTAGTTGTTGTTTGTAATTACTACACACTATCAAACCTTGATGTTTAATAATAATAATAATAATAATAATGTCTTTATTTCAAAACTAGAACTACTCGATCCTTGCATCGTAAAAAAGATATTGTCTGATTACATTGCTTCCATAAAGCTGACTAATAATTAATAAACTTCCGTTTAAAAACATTGTGTTAATTTCTTTTCACTTTACAAAATATGTAATGTCTTCTGAAATGGGTCAACAGTTATTGTGTCAATAGTTAAACAAAATGGCAATACTTTATAATAAAAAAAGTAGTTTCTTATTTTTAATGCTGAGTACTAACTTATAAGTAGTGTTTGAATATGGAATGGGGTACTTTGAAATAATATATCCATCATTAACCTTTCGTTTGCTTTTCTGAAATCTAATTTGTTCATCGCAATTCCCAAAAGACTTCAAAAGGTTTTAAAAGAAAATGTTAATTATTCACATTAAAAACCTTTCAGAGCGTAATTTGAAAGCATGAATATATTGATTTAGGTCAAACTAGAAAATATTCCCGATTCTGTTCTAAACCCCTCGTTTAGAAAATTCAAATGACGTCACTTCAATATATTATTGAGAGGATATCATTGTTCCTAGACTCGACAAGGCGGTGAATTTATTCCACGGCCCTCTAAGCTCACATTAAAACACTTCACCATGAGTCTCCCATCCCTACTCACACAGAGTATAAAGTGTTTGCTATGAAATTAAAATATTAAAGAAGAGGAGTTTATTTCAGCAGAGCAATTTCGCTATAATGACTCTGTCGACAAAATGTATTCTTTTGTGAACCACTTTACTGTATTACTAGTTACAAATCTGATTGATAAAACAAAAGAGTTATTCACACACGTTATTCTTGTACTTTTGAATGTGCACTAATTAAGAAACAGAAAAATAGGATAAAATTAATAACTGTCTAATTTGATCTACTGTCTGAAAAGTGTGTGGCAACAGAAACTAATTTTCAGTGGGAGGAACAATATAATTTATTAAGAGTTTTGTTGCAACGACGGCTCCAAAATCACCTTTTACAATTACTCCAGTATACCGTACAGAAATATTATACAAGTCAACTTCCGAATTTAAAAATACAAATCAGAATTTTACTTCCTGAATCACTGATAATGTAAATAATATAATTTTAATTTCAAAAGTAAATCTTGATATTAAAAAAATCATTGATCATAAAGCATGTGTATTGTATGCAAGTCAACTTCCGAAGTTTAAAAAACCAATAGAAATTTTACTTCCTGAATTACTGATGATATTAATAACATAATTTTAATTTCAAACGTAAATTTTGATATTACAAAAAAATATCGCTTAAAAACATCTTAATTTCAGTCAAAATTTTGAAATTGGAGGGCATTGTCAATCACTTATACATACTATGTTTTATATTTGAATAATCGATCTTTAATTGGTTACCATCGCTCACTCGTCAATGTTGTTCGGAGCCTACAGGGTTGGTTTAGTCGCTTTAAAATTAAAAAGTCCCCCACTGAAAATTAGTCTTCTTACCTAATGGGTAGAGTCTTAAATACGAATGTATTTATTTATCTTATTCACTAACACGTTTAGGGCGGAATGCAGAGACGAGTTAAGTATGTGATTAGTTTATCATAGTTGCTATGGATCTTGTTCTAATGGAAAATAGCATTGCAATAAAACAATTTCATTTTCCATAGCAACAAATCCTCTACTTAACTTGACACTTGACTCTGCATATGGCCCTTAATCTCTAAGGAGTAAAACTGTTACCACCGATAGAGGTGGCTCAGCGGTAAGACGCGAGACTCTAATTCGGGAGGTCGGCGGTTCGATTCCGGCCACCGGCAGTCCTGACTGAAGGTTTTTTCCGAGGTTTTCCTCAGTCGTAAAAGCGAATGCTGGGATTGAGTCATACTATCAGCCCTCGGACAATCCTTCCCAACTATACAAACACCCTAATAACCTAGTTAGTCACCTGAAGAGGGGCACATCAGGTAAAGCTGGTGTGCACCCTAGAACGGGTATTCTTACAAAATTATTATTATTAAACTGTTACCTTAAATGCAGGCCTATTAGATCTCGGTCAACTCCACGTGAACGAAGACACAGGCCGGGAGTCGAGCGCGGGAGTAACGCGGGCACTTCCGCCAACGGTCGGCGCGAGACTTGTGAGCGGTGAGAGGACGTTGGAAGCTGAGGCGCGTTGGGGGTAGCCATAGCAACAAGTGCTCGACATACAGGGTGGGACAAACTTCGCGTCACTACATCGTCATGGGGAGGAGTAACAAGTGAACAGAGAGCGTTGCGAGCGATTCGGCCAATAGTCACTGAATATTGAATACACACAATTTCACCAATACAAATTTCTAGGCCGTTGGAAAGACTACTTGACTTCTTTGGAATCGATGGATATTTTCCCAATGGGGAGGCGTACAACAAACGACTACACTACAGCACTGCGAGCGTTCCGGCCACTGATCTCCCCCTGCTAGAATTAACCGAAACCCCATCGAGGAGGCAGTGCACTATTTATTATTGTAAAATTATCCAAAGATTCCAAAGAAGTCAAATAGTTTTTCAATGACTTCAGAATTATTATTGTGACCGGTGGCCAGATCGCTCGCAACGCTCTCTGTGCACTTGTTACGCCTCCCATAATAATAAGTGCACTGCCTTCTAGAGGGGTTTTCCGTGATTTCTAGCAGGCAATGATCAGTGGCCGAAACGCTCAAAGCGCTGCAGTGTAGTCGTATGTTGTACGCCTCCCCATAGGAAACCTGCCCAGGGACAATCTATACAATCTATGTCAGGGCCCTCATCCAGAACAGTTTTGTAGTGGATTGTCAAGTTGCGCCCCCTATTCCGCAACCCGGGCGCAAGTTACAACCGGGCGCCTGCCAACGTACGGTAATGAAGGCGACTAACAAGATATTGAGGTATTTGGAATAGTTGGGAAGAAATCTCCGAAAGGTGTTAGTAGGACCGTAGGACTCAATCCCAGCATTCGCCTTGTGACAGGAAACTCTTGAAACAAACTTTCAGTCAGGATGGCCGGTGGCCGGTATCGAACCGGCGACCTCCTGCATTAATCTCGCGTCTTACCGCTGAGCCACCTCTATCGGTAGGAGCGAAGCAAAACCTATACTGTGTATGATAGGATGTATACGGTGCCTGCCATATCATAGAGAAATTCAGATTCAGATTCATTTTTATTGCATTTTTAAGTTTACACTGCGATCGTTTAAGTATAATAGTACAATTATTGTCTAGTATAGTAAAGAGCTTACATGTTATAAGTTAAATTAGTGTAGGCTATACAGAATATGTACAGTGTAAACTTGTTTTGTTGCTGTCATAAGCAGAAGCTTGAGAGCTCAACAACAAAACATGCCTCTATACTTATTTTGTTTACAATGAAAATTAAGATTAAGTTTTGTCTAGAGCTAGGACTATATTGTATAATGCTATATATAAGTCTTAATACTATGAAATGAGAAACTAATAGAGAATTAATAACTAATAACTAACTAGATCTACTATAACTGACTTAGCTAGAAACTTATAACTAATATATATCTCTGAAGTAGGATTTTTGCACGCTTGTTATATATTGTACGTTAATCCATTGCAATGATATCCATATTTAAATTTACGAGACAGTCTAGCATAGTATCATTTTGTAAGGGGTTTATTCTTTTAGGTTTACGAGATTTTCTATTGTTTCCGTGGATGTTATAGTGAGCCAATGTTTCAAGGATTGCTTGAATCTAGATTTAGATTCTTGATTTATTTTGATTGAGTTTGTAATTTTGTTGTATATTCGAGGACCTAGGTAGAGAGCATGTCTTTGAGTGATATCTTTTGATGGTCTGTGTATGATAAGATTTTGGTTAGTGTTTACTCTTGTATTTATGTGATGTGATATTGTTTTTATTATTCCGGTATTTTTGTTTAGGTGCACATAGTTGATTAAGGATTTAACATACAGCTTTCTAATATCAAGTGTTTGGCTTTCTATATATACAAGCGAGGATGGATATTGGCGTGGTTTCTTTAGCATTACTTTTAAAACGATCTTTTGCACTATAATTAATTGTTCGATGTGTGCCATATATGTTCCACCCCACCCTAGGATACCATATTGTGCTACTGATTGGAACAATGCGTGGTATACAATTCTTAGCGTAGGAAAAGAGAGAATGTTTCGTAGATTGTAGAATTTGTAAATCGTGTTTCGTAGTTTTTTTGTAATAGATGAAATGTGGTTATTCCATCGAAGATGTTGATCCATTATGAGACCAAGGTATCTGTGCCATATTAGGTGTTAAAACGGACAGTTTGTGAAATTTATTGTTGCAAGTTTCCGCTGACGTTTGTTTAGAAGTTCAAATGTTGTACAACATTGGTTTACTATAAAAAGCAAAATAAATAAACTATTTAGTCTCGTCCACTCGTTTTGTGGTTTACAATGGCACAGATAATCATCTCCATGAACTTTAATGGGGAACATAGTTGTTAAAAACTCTCATATTACTTAGTAAGCATGTTAACCTCCAATATTATCTTTCTGACATTACATGAAGAATAATTGTGTTAGTCAATCAAACAATACTAATAAAGTTAACTCCGGGAGAAAACAGCGAAAACTTAAAAACTAAAGTTAAGGTTTAGCTTGCCGTCATCGGTAAACTTAGACAAAAATTGTTTCCCATATATTTTCCAGCGTAATGAGAATGTTGGAAATGGGCTTCTTAAAAACAGCGCGTTCTCGTTTCTTCGCATTACCGTAATGGTTTTCTACGTGCAACAACCTGTTAACGACTTTAGCCGGCTTTGCTCAGTTATCTTGCGAAAACACAAGCACTAGCCACTAGCGGTTGAATTACTTTTTAATGTTAAAACACGATTTGCAACAAGAGTGCTGAGTTTTGATTCCAAACTTCGGTATTTAATATTTATGGAGTGGGCTGTTACACTTTGAAGTTTGAATTTTACATTTGAAGCAGCTGTCATTCATTTTTGTGTTGTATGATACATATAAAACTAAAAATGAATGACACCTTCTTCAAATTATATCAATACTATGAATATGAATATATCAGCATGTGTATAATGGCGGTGAAATGCAAATTTAGAGGAACTTCAACTTCCAAATTAATAAACTACCCAAATTATTTCGATGGTTAAAAATAGTTAAAATTGTTCAAAAACATGTGACAAAAAATAGTGGATTTGTCGGTGTATTTCTTAAAAAATAATGAGCTCTTAAAGTATAACAGCACACTCCATAAATACCCAAACTTCGCTATAGGGAGTTTAAATTTCTAGTTCGGACCAAGAGAGGGACGGTAATACCGCGTCCGCTTCATAACCATGGTAAATCTGTGAGCGTCGCGAGTTCGTGCGGTAACCATAGTAACCAAGCACTCAAATACAGGGCCGACCATAACACAGGGCTCTCATTGTTACACTCTCAAACATGTATTCATAACAAACAACATGATACATGGTGAGTGTATTCCTGCTTCCATTGCAGAGGGTACAGGGTTCGATTCCCGGTTAGGGATGGCGTTTTTTAACTATTTAATGAATTTGATTTACCCTGCTCTTCCCACCTCCTCACCCGTGTCATCCTCTAGAGAAATTAATGGTCTAATGTTTCTCTTTCTTTGTTTAGTAAAGCGTCATCCTCAATTACGCTCGCCTATTTGTTTTACTTCAAAGTTGTGTCACTCGACCAACACCAAATAATTCGTATTATACATCTGGTACCAAAAATACTAACATTATAACTACGTTATTCCTGGTACGGCATACTAAATAAAGTATAATTGAAGTATCAACATGAGTTAGATTCTGTCACAAACATAAACGTTCGAGAAAACACTCAATCCACTGTCTACATTTACACAACATTATTTTTCAAATATTCTTAATTATTCTTCAAGTACGCATGCTTGCGTTTTTCCAACGTAACCCAGTGCGTTGACGTATATAACTTCAATTTTGTTTAAATTTTAACACATCAAGTTATCAGCACATATAGTGTATGCCGACGCGTCGAAAGTTAAATACATTTTTTTAGTTATTTACGAGAACGCACTGGCCATTCTGTTATGTCATGGGACAGGAAAATCACAATAAATTAAGTGTACTGCGTTTGGAAAAACCCAAGCATGGGAATTTGGCATAAAAGTAGTATGCTCACTTTTCACGTAGATGCCGAGTGCCGACTGCCGACAAAAACTTAAAACAATGCGCACTCTTTCCTTATACATGCCGATAAGTCTACAGAGTACAGTTCTTATAGATAGTTTTCTACTTTGTCTCTAGATTCTACAACTCTTCAAGCGTGCTTCAACACGTGCACCAAAGCGCCACTGCTGCGCAGCGTAGCGCCTTCTTGATGGAAGTCGAAAGTCGTTCGATTGAAATATTCGACTTTCGCAATCGAGAGTCGAGAAAGTTAGTCATCTGTCAAGTGACAAGTAGGCCTCGTAAAATCTTGATAACTAGACAAAAACAAATAATATTATCAAAGTCACAAGTTTAAAAATTAGGGTTGTAGTATGTGTTAGATTTGTGTGTTTCAGTAGTTCAGTCATGTCTTCAGTGACAACTAATGTGTTTTTCTTCTGTTTTCTGGGCTTCATTTACTCTGGTACGTAGAAATCTTCGCCACTGTTTTAGGGTTATGTGTGCTGGGTCTGGGTGTAAGGCCTAGCCTAGGCACACATTTCCTCTGTTAGGCTAGATCTAGAATTGATTGTAACTTGTTTTTCAGTTGACAGCTTTTATGTGGTCTTAACTCACAATGGGCCTATAGTTCGCGGTGCTACCATTACATTCAGAGCGGAATTGTTCAATGAACACGGTGGGGTGCCAACTGGGACTTTCCGATTTATTTGGAATGACAATGCCATTCCCCAGCACTTCTCTGGTGAAGATGAGGTATGCCTAACTTCTCAGTACTAACAACTAACTGACATTTAAAACAACACCTACCGGGTACAGGCCTAGGCCTAAACTAGGCTCCTTGACCTAGATGACCAACACAGGCCTAGGCTAGGCCTAGGCCTAAATGCAATTCTGTTCGTTCTCACGATTCCCTTAACAAACATGTCATGTGGATGGAAAAATGTGACCTTAGTGGATGATGTGTTATAAGTTAATGACATATGATCATGACATATGATCAGTGGCATGACTGTAATCATTGTCGTAATGTCAAACAGCTGACGACCAAGTGCTCATACAGTACAGATAGTTTAGTCTTAAAACCTTATCCAAAAGGTGCCAATGGTTGCCAACTGCTGGTTGAAGTTCTGAGCACACTGCTGGCCTAAAGTAGGCTAGGGTATCCACTTTATTGTTCAGCAGACGCTACGTGTACGCCTTATTGACATTGTTATTCATTTCCCCTGCTTGTTAAATGTGAAACTTGTTGCTTCAAATTGTGTACAAGGTAATTCTCTCACTACGTATACCACAGGGGCTAGTACGACCTAACTTAGTCCAATGCGAACTACAAATCTTTGATATACACCTGAATGCGCCTGCTACCGGACCAACAAAGCGGGCCAGCTCGGTTAAATCGAGCCAGCTGTGCTTGATATACGCGTAGCTCGGTTTCACTGCAACGTGATAATCGCTGATCGACGAATCCAGTTGCAGCAAACAAATAGCGCTATGTGTGTAGGTTAGGGGGCGTGTGTAGCATCGCTGGTCAAAGGTAGTTGCTCTTGGAAATAGTCACAATGTAGCAGGCGGTGAGTCTAGTTTTTAGTGCGGCTGTAGCTAGCCCGATTTTAAAGGTATTGATATACGGTTCGGCCTATCGTCGTGCGAGCATATCTAATCCGAACTTGCTCCTGTGATATACGTAGTGTCTGTTGGCTGAGCGAGTTGATTTTTCCGAACTGATGAATCTGAAAACATTTGTGTTACTTTGTTGAAACAGTTTGAAGGCCACGAGACAGTAAGCGTTTGGAACGTAACGTACCCTGCTGATGTGTATGGTCCTGGCATGTACGAGGTACAGGTTAATGTGGAAAAGTCAGCCGTGATCTACTGGCCACTTACAAGTCAGAGGGCTTATTTCAATCTTACAGGTAAGAACTGAAAGTCGACGGATACCTCCAGGCCTACTCTATAATTAGGCTAGACAATTTAGCCTACAAAAAATAAAGATTATTGTATTGTATTATACGTAGGCTTAGATGAATGTTCCTAGGATTATCCACGTGTAACCATTGCCTAGATTGTAAGATTATTAACTAACTTTAAAAGGCAGGAAATAGACCACATACAATCATATTAGCTCATTGTAGCATGTGTCTCATTATATCTTTATTTTAAAATGCTGAGCAACCACAAATAAAAAACTAGCTTTATAAATAATCGCCTGTTTTCATTCTAGCCATGTTGAACGGCCACATTAGCGTAGACCAAGCAAACGTGACCAGAGGCCTGTTCGTGTCGAACAAAGAAGAAGTGAGCCATAACGTCACGTTGAAAACGACCGACTACGAGTTCATATCGAGGAACGCGACGAGCATTCTGACCTACTGGTTCGTCGACTGCGTCTACTACGGGCAGACGACAGACTACCGCTTCCTCAAGAGTTACCCGGAGGCGTTGAAGACGCACAACATCGAGGCCTTGGTAGTCGCCTCGTACGAACCGATCGTGACCACCACGGTGGCGCCCCCGACCACTCCTGCGGCCAACGTCACGACCACCACCCCGACGCCCGCTTCGAACGTGACCACTTCGACCATCACGACCACTACCACGACCACTACTACAACGACCACCACGGCTAAGCCCGTCGTGGATGACAACACTGCTGCCAATTCGACGAGCGTTCCGATCGCTAACAACACCATCTTTGTGCCGTTTGTCTGTCTCAACACGTCGGTCATCCCTCCCGACCCGAAAAAGACTTACGGATACTTTCACAAGAAAATACAAGTAAAAGGCAAGTGAAATATTGTAGTTTGTTATGTTATAAATCGCGTTAAATATATAGGTCGATGTAGGCAGTCAAATCTAAGTTACCGTACCATAGTAGTCCTAATACATTAAATTTAATCCAACCTAGAAATGCGATTGAAACTTGGTGTCGTCCCACTTTTCATTGGTTTTCTTAATAGATCGTCCAAGGTACGTTAGCAGTTTAACATATAATAGGCTGGCTACCTAGTCTGTAGGTTATTAGTCAATATGGAACCATCAAGTTAACTAGACTTACACAATGTGCATTATATCGCATTAGGTAGGCTATCGGGAGTGGACTTGTAGGTCTGCAATAGACTTGCATCATATCACCGATCTTTGTACCAGAACACATGATAGTGTGAACCTTGTGTAGAACAGTCTGTGACCACAGAGATTGGGCAATATAGACCTAACGACACCTTACTTTTATTTTTTCCAGCTCCCATTTCCAAGGTGGCAGTCGAGGGTACCAACTGGCTGAAACACGGAGACATAATGAGCCTGCAAATTTCGTGGGAGGGCTCCCCAGATTACACTTTTTGCCGTCAAGTGTACTTTGGTATTTACAACGTTACAGGTATGTACACACTAGGAACCCAGCGTCTCATGTCTCATCCAAAGCATTTCAATCTCTTTATACGATTAAATTTGTAATACCTAATGTGCTGTAGAGGTGCAAACCCCTTCATTCCAGTGACGTATTTTCTGCGGAATGATATACTAGCTAATCTAAAACCTCAATTGCAAAGAGATAGTGACACGTTTGGCATTGACGTAGCTGTAGGGGCAAACACATTGTACTGGTATCAATTTTATAACTTAATTTGCTTCCTTGAGAATTGAGAAAAAAGAATCACATTTTGTGGCTTACAATTATTTGTCATATTTGTTTCAGGCAAAGAAGACTGCGGTTCGTCTAGAAATCCCGTTTTGAATAATACATTAAATATACAACATTACTTCCCCATACCGGGAACGTACACGTACGTTATTATTCTACAGAACGATGTTTCCAAGAACGTTACACAGGTTGCCATCAATGTTTACGAAGGTTTGTTTTTTCCTTTTCATTAACTTTTATAGTTATTAAACTGTGATATGAGGGCCTTTCTGTGTGGCATTACAGATCAAATTGCATGTATACATGTTTGGGCTACATTACTAAAGGGTGATTATTATAATTGTACGTACCTTTTATGTTTTTCAGTCACGAAACAAGCCCAGCTGTCGGTCATAGTGGTTCCGGTAGCGTGCAGTCTCATTGCAGTCATACTGATAGTATTCGGAGTGGCGTACTACATGCAGAGCAGAAATACGTACGTGCATCTATCATTTTATACCACATGGTGGGGTAGTTTGGTGCGGTAACGGTTACACTCGCTGGTGAAAGTAGGGATGGTGGCCATGATGACATAGGCGCAGGTCTAATAATTGATTTATTGCATGCGCAACTAACAGATTATTGTCGTAGAGTTAACAAGGTCACATGAGGTAGTTTCTAAAAAAAAATCGGAAAAAGTAGAAAAAAATTAAAAACGTAGGTAGATCATCTTAATGTCAAAACCAAATGTTTCCTCAACTGCGTGACATGGTTATAAAACATATATTTCTAGACTTTCTTCCAACATCATGTAGTTACAGTAAAGAGGTGTTCTTGGTTAGTTCCATTGGTCTTGTGTGCTAAATAGGAGAAAAATCGCATGTTATTTAGAGTTTCCCGCTCTTACGTTACTATCGAGGTCATTGGTGTACACGTATTGGTCTTTATTTATTCTCGCCTCTCGCTCCGCAGGTACACGGTCGAAGTGGCAGACTTCAACTTCGGCCAACGGGACAACATGGAGTACAAGACTTTCAGGGAACGACTAAGAGAGGCGTTCCAGGGTAACGGATTCAACTGTCCGGAAGTGGGCAAGCCGAACGAAGCGTGGGGCCCTGGTGGCAGTAGAAGCGACTACGGAAGAATGAACTAGCGAAACCCGTCCGCCCAATATCGCCTAGCTACATAACAGCTAGATTATTTGGCAAGAAAAACATTCTAACCATATTTCTAGTACAGTCAATGAATCTATTACAGTACTAACGTTGAATTAACTAGCTGGAGGCTGATTTATAAATCTATTGATTGATATATGTATATTTAGCGCAGTTAAAACTATGTACGTTGTGACACATCAGTGTTGTATTTGGTTTGAAGAAATCCAATATTAAAGTAGGTCTAATGTTGAAGCGAGTAAGTCAGTAATCGATGAGATATTATGATGAGTAGGTACGAGAGCTTTGACGTGACTACCTAGAACACATCGTAGGGTAAAATTAACTTTGAAAATTAGATTACTTTTATTAAGTTATGTTCCTAACAAAAATTCCGTCTTTATTTGTTTCCTATGATAGGTAATAATCAAATATTTTCTATGAAAGGAAAATTGTTTTGTTTAGGCACTTCTAGTTGTATTGTATGCGTGATTTTTTGTGATGGTGTGTAAATTGTTTGGTACTTCTCGATTTATGTAGATCTACAACTTACTATATTTGCTTGATTTACTTAATGCTTACTATGCTCACATCTGATTGTAGGTATAAACAATTGGTGTACTGCAAAGACTATTATATTACACATTTTATATAGAGTAGCCCATCATATAGGTACAGTACCGAGATGTGGACATAGCAGCTATGCAAGTGGACCATTTCTTTTCTTGTTTGTTCATGTAGCAGTTTATCTTACACCAAGTGGCTATCTAAAGACTTCCTTTGATCTATCAAACTCAATTCATATATTGTAAAGAATTTATATCAAGATAGGAGTGCTTAGTCAAGTGAATATGCTTGCAACCACAAGCGTAAGAGAGGGTAGGCTAATCAAGTAGACTACTAATATGGTAGGAAAGATAGTTTCACTTTAATGTTGGACTAGACGTCGTGGCTCGAGTGCTATAATATGACATGCAATAGTTTTCCAGCATCTTCCTCCGAGTCTTGATTAAAATTTGGCTGTTGGATATTGATTGCCATGTCCACCGAATTTAAAATTCTAATGTTTCAGGCAATTCCGCGGTCCCCATTCAGAGTTTAAAACTTTGGCAATAGTAACCGAGTATACCACCTAGTATGTAGTTTGTTTTATGATTACCCTTCAAGTTTTATACTCCAAAGATGGACTGTGCAATTGGCCCAATACATCAGAATTTTTAATCCAGTGGACACGGCAATATCCAACAGCCAAGAAATGTACTTTCTTATAATCCAATATAAGAAGCTAAACTCTCCTAGATTAAAAACTTAGGATGCTACCTAAATAATTCTGTAGGAATGTAGATCTATTTTACATGTGAAGAACTAAATTTTGTCTTGATTTGCTCAAGGGTCAGTATCTTTCCTATCCATTTTAACTGAGAATATATATAGAAGGGGATACTTACGATTCGATTGTTAATCGGCAACTGTCGCATTCTTGCAAGTTGTTGAAACACACTTCTGTTATTTCTTTTTTGTCAGAAAGTCATATTGTTGTTTTCTTCTTTGATGTGCAATGAATGGTGAATGATGATGGATGATGTTGGCCATTGGATGTAGCACTATCACAAGTATGTTGTGAGTTGTGACCCTCTGTACGAATTAAAGTTGGTCAAGTAAAACAATCGATGGATGACACACTAACACAGATGTGGCCCATATAGTGGAATATTTATCTATATATATTTTAATTTTTATTAAGTTTTCACTCAATCTGTCTACTTTTCTTTTAATAAACAGACAAGTGGAAAAGAATATAAAATATCTACATGACCTGTTTTGATACTAAGCAACATTTTCCACCATGTTCCAAGTTTGCTAAATTACTAGAGTGCATGCATCACCATTTGCGTCAAGCTTTTTGACTCGGAAAAGACAGAGTTAAACTAAATAGAACGCCAGTAGTAGACAAGAAATAAACACGTAAATTTCGGTTGTTGATACGAGCATTTTTTGACCGTGTTTGACTTATTGCGTAGATATTACCCTGAGCGGATGAAAAAACAAAACGAATCTTGTACAGACATTTTATGAAATAGCAACATTCCACAAATCTGTGAAATATGTGTTTCGGGGATGCTTTAAGAGTGAGCTACCGCTTCAGCTACCTTTTCTTTATTTTGATCTGTATCATACAATTAAAGAAATTTAGCTAAAACACCCTTCTACAAACTATTATGTTCAATCAATCAATCATTCTATTTTAAATAACAATTGTTGTTGAATGTTAACACAGTTTTTGGAATATTATTGAAAAATGAAATGCAGTAAATGGATCATTAATTTTCTGAATACACAATGTAATGGTAGACTCTGTACAGCTCCACAATATGCTTACATGAATGATTATTGAATGAATACAATATTATTTTAATTAACTGTCATTACTGTTTAATACAATTAAATCGTATGGAGTCGCACACATTTACAGAAAGAAAATGCAGTAAAATTGAACATAACATTCTAATTTAATGATATTGGTCGAGTTAGTTGCCTTAGCTACTACTGTACTACAATATCTTACAATAACAATAACATTTTGATTAACTACTTGTATTATAGGGTAGTATACAGTTTAGTTTGTTATACAAATATACATATAATATGTATACATAAAATATTTGAAAAATGAAATGCAGTCTGATAGAACGTAATTACAATTCATAATTGGTATACTTGAACTTTGTTGTTGTAATGTACCATTAGACACTTCTTTCAACTATTGCAAACAATGTTTCTTATATCATACCTACAAAGTGCTTTTTACAAACTACAGCAAGCCCACATATAACGATTCTGAAAGGGAATCGGAATAACTTAGTTGAAACCAAACTTCGTTATATGTGGACTGAGCTTATATGAAATGACCATAGATCGGAAATGGAACGTATAAAAAAAAGAAATGTGTTATTAATATGTGGCCTAGTAGTCAACTGTACAACAAATATTTTAGTTAACACATATTGATTATAGCAGTTAGTTTGTAAATTGCTGAAAAATGAAATGCAGAGAAATTGAATTTCAAAAGAATGCTAAATGTGATACATAATTATTTAATATTAGAATGAAATGTGAGTTGTGTTAAGATACACAGGGAGAAATGTGTAGAAGGTTCTATGATTGTGTTTGTGCATTATGTCTTCTTTCAAACACATTGTGTTTATCTTTTTTTACACGTGTAAAATGTTATGATTTGTGAAGAATAAATGCAAATATTTGGGACACTAATATTTCCTTCTTTGTATATCAATCCCAAAGATGCTTCATGGAAAGATGTTTACAAATATGACAAAAGAAAAGTTGTAGAAACGAGAAAAGAACGGACGAGGTTCTTAAAACCAATCTATATACCTAAGTGAAGAATGAAATTATAACCATACAATAGTATACATAGATGAGATATACAGTAAAAACAAGAAAGTTAAAAAAAAAATAATTTGCCTGCACTTTACACAAAGTTTTCCTTTTAAATAACATTAAAATTAAATACATTAGTATTATTCCAACGTTTTATAGAAATATGATAGAGGTCGAACTGTACTGTATTTAACTAGTTTGGACTTTACAGCCAACAAACAAATTTTACATTTTGGTTCATTTTCCTTGACCATTGTCACTATATTCTTGATTCAACAATCATTAGCCTACACCAAGTCAACCCTACAAATGTCAAAATAGTACATTACACACTCACAATCCCCTTTTTAACTTTTAACTTGTCAACAAACAAACAATAAAACTATGGCTAACTTATATAAATTATAATATGTGAAAGACAAAGACATATTATTTCCTATATGGTTTTACACAATAAAGGCAAGACACCACTTCTCAGTCTGATAAATCTAACGGTACCCCACCGCAAGATAAAAAAAATCACGTTTTTTTTATCGATACCCTGTTTCTCATTAGATTAATTAAATAGACTGAATTTTTCTCTCTGCCTAATGCACTACATGGCTTTAGTGTGGAATCAAGCGACTATACACACGAATGCATGCAGATTAACTTGGGCTACAACAGATACATGGATGGCTAGCTCGCTTAGTAGCTGCAACCTTGGAAACGGATATACCTATACATGGACGTACATCAGGCCCGTGTTAAATCAGTTTAATTTATTAAGCTTGTTGTTGCCTGTTGGCACGTTGAGATAAGAGTAGGTTTATCTCTGTTCGTACTAAGTTCAAACTACTACGTATGTATGTATATAGCGGTATGTATGTATATGGTTGACTGGACATAAACACACACATTAATGAAACATTTAGAAGTAACTTGCTGAATCATTATTGATGAGTAAACATTATTGATGAATAAACCCACCATATCTAGAAAGAAGGGGTTGGAGCTGACCCCGTTTCCCTACCCCCTGGCATGCGTCTAGGGGAAATAACAGTGGATGCTTGATGCTTTTACAAATCGGTAATGAGGGTAAAGGAAAGGAGACTACAGTACTATCAGAACCTTGTTCTCTTTGTCTGCAGTGTGTATGTGTGAGGTGAGTGTGGGCGCGAGAGGCGCCTAACTCATGTTGGCGCGAGGGTATAGGGTAACGTTGGAGTACACAGACCTTACAATTTAGTGGAAGAGTTTAAACCTATCGCAGATCATTGTTTTACACGTATACATATACAATTATATATATCAAGTCTTTAAATTGAACAATATGATCTTATTCATATCACAAGTGTTTACACAGTTACCCAGTATATCTATTATAATTTAGGGTGTGCAAGTACTACGTAGTACTTTTTGGTTCCAGTCGAGCTAATCGACTACTCGCGAGAATCGAGTCGAGTCGAACACTCAACTCGTGATTTCGAGTACTTGCATATCCTTAAGGTACAATTATTATTTGACAGAAAATATATAGTTACTTTATCAGGTAGACCTCTTAACGTCTGGTTATTTTTCCAATCTCAATCAAAAATATAGTATATAATTATAAATATAGTATATGTTGGCATCTAAGGATGATTACAAGATACAAGTTTCAAATTTTAGAAATGTAGGTTTAGTCAATACATTCTTTAAAAAAATATGGAAAAATGTTGTACTACCGGTATTAGGTTTATAAATCATTGATTACAATAATAGCGAATGATGTGTTTGTATTTCCAACCCAACATTTGTTCGAAAACCTTTGAAATATGCTGAAAAACAAAGCGAACAAAACTCCAATCTTCAACCGTCACTCTAAATATACTCCTGCTCTGTTATGCCAGCATTAAGAGGTACTGTGAATTAGCGAACTATACCTAGATCACACTAACAAGTACTACACACTAAATATCACATTAATTAACGACAACAATCAGAGACTTGCCGGATGCAATGATTACGTGATGCGCAGTGCGGTGGTTGTAGTCCTCTTCATAGCGAAGCCACTATCTGTTCAAGTACCGCCTTGCTCTCGAAGTCGAACGCAAGTCAAATCCATTCGAGGTCTCTCTCGCTGCCATGGAACAATACATACGTAGAGATGTAGCCTACTTTTTGAGTGAAAACTCAACTATAAAATGTTAAATGTGAGAAGATTCAGTTTAGAGTACGTATACTGCATTTATTGAACTTTTGATATGTTGTGCTAGTGAAAATTTTAATTTTTTGCTAATTGATTTACCAAAAAGTGGCATTAATGCTAAAATAGATTGTTTTTGCTAATTTACACAAAAATCAATTACTTTGTAGCTAGGCCTACTAGTAGTTTTTCATAACAATAAACATTATAATTAAAACACTTCAATTTTGCATAAATTTTATTTAAGTTGATTTGAGCCAGTAAATGAGGATCTGAGTGCGATGCGACTGCCCTACTTACGTTGCGACTAGGAATAAGTAAACGGTGACTTTGGAGCCGTCCTAGCAACGAAGCACTCAATAAATTCAAAGTTGTTCTGAATCGGCCTTGTTGATTCTGGCATTTGTCCGCAGGTGTTCGCACTGTCCAATCACTGATTCATATGTTTCGTATTTGAAATATCGATCTTTGATTGGTTATCGCTCACTCGTCGATGGTGTTCGAAGCCTACAGGGTTGGTTTAGTCACTTTAAATTAAAGTCCCCCACTGCAAATCAGTTTAATTACTGAGTGGGTAGACTCTAAATGTGAATTTATTTATTTATTTATCAGGGCGGAATCGATTTAAATCAGATTTAAAACAAATGATTTTTTAAATAAAAAACGTTTGATGTAAATAATTAAAAAAACTTACAAGCAGTATTTTTCAAACTTGTACCTAAAATTCATTTTATGTCATTTGGAACTACTTTACTAATCAGGTCTCATATTGTGGCTATCAGAATAGACGTACTGTAGTTCATACAGACACTGATAGTGTTCTCGTTGATTAGCTCCCTTTTGTGAAACACATCTCATTGTTGATTACTAAATCAATTACAATCCGATTTAAATCGAAAAAAAAATCGAGTTAAACCAAAAAGTTGATTTAAATAAAAAAATTAAAAAATTATCCACCCAGGATTTTTTTTTTTTTTTTTTTGGTATTTGGTATTTCATTTATTGGTAACGAGGTAGGCTACTCACTCCTCGCTGTCCGTATACTCGACGCTGCTGCTGCTGAGCGCGTCGTTGAAGACGTCTATGATGCTCCCCGAAGACGACGAGTAGATGATGATGTCGAGGTCGTAGTTCTTGGTGACGATCGCCTCCTTGATGCGACGACACTCCCACGACCTGCGGACAGACAGACAGACACCTAAGGCTGAGCATCGATGTAAAATGGCAACATCGACAACAAATAATCGATGTCAAATCGCGATGTCGAAATTTTTTCGACATCGACATCGAAATAATATTAATCGACATCGTTTTTTTTTTAATGACACCCGTTTGTATCAAAAAACAATGTGTTCACTGCAAAGACGAGTAACTATTGTTGCCCATGGCCCCTAGTTCGACATGTTGCCGCTGAGCTTGGTGAGGTCGTTGGTGCCCGCGTGACAGTAACGATTAGTTTTGAAGCGTAAAATTATCGTATTCAAGTGAATTTACAAATTTTTAATGGGAAATCGCATAAATGGAAGGTTGACTGATTAATTAAATAAATATTTAATAATTTGAGGAAAAAATCGATACCTAGTTTAAAAAAAAAAACGATGTCGAAAATAATCACCGACATCGATTATTAATCGATTAATCGATGTCCAGGCTTACAGACACCGCGTTTGTTCGGACGTTCCTTGACTAGCAACATGCCGGTTCCAGTGGTGTATTCGCGTCACGGTACCTTTTTGTATGAAATAGTTTTATATTACGGTTGTTACGATATTAATGAATGTTATCTCACAGGCTCACTTAAACTGAACATTTCCTCTGTAATATTGCTAACATTGTTCCGATTTCTCATCATCCAACATTATTCCATCAAAACTAAATCAATGCATACAACTTCCCCCCCCCCCGGACATTGGATTGTTCACAGTTATTAGGGCTGCCCAACGATATCGATAATTCGATACAATATCGATAATAGATAAATAATTCGATATCTATATAGAATAAATATATCGTACATATTGCGATATCGAACTTGTGCCTAATAAGCTAATTGATACAAAAAACCGATTACGTATCACGTCACGCGCCTCACGCCAACCACACCATCGCTGTTTTGTGTGGATATTTTACAATTTGAATAGTACAACAAACAAATTGACACACATAGTAAGACATTTCAAAACTGAAATATTTCTTTACGTAATATTGTTTGAAGAATGACCTCTAGCTGGCCTGTAAATCCTAAAAACAGTCGAGAAAAGTTTCGATGTGGCGATATCGCCGATATCGATACGTCACTTGAAAACTTTGATATCGCGACGCGATATCGATATTTCTTCCCGCGATATTGATATGATTTTTTTTATCGTTGGGCAGCAGCCGCAGCCCTAACAGTTATTAATAATGTTCGTGGGTTGACCGCCTTGCCACCATTATTTTTACAAATAATCACTGGCTAGTACCATCTAGCGATGAGATGACATCAATTGGGCCTAAACAAACTTTAAAATTTTAAAATTTGTTGTGGATTTGGTCGTCGTCATTAAACTCAAGTATAAAAACGAAACGATGTCTTAAAAATTAAAACTAAACGAATACAACCTCTGTTTGGCCGCACAATCCTCGTTGTACTTTACTACATAGTCGTAACGAGGCGTCCACCATTACCTGACGTCCCATCCACCGATCTCGCCGAGTTTGGTCAGCTTCGGGCAGCTGTTAAGGATGAGGTTGACACTCACACGAGTCAGCGCCACGAAGCGGAGGATCAACTGCGGACGAAAGATAAGATAGACCTCGGTGCTGAGAGTACATATCTATGATGTCATTCGGTGCTCGTTTTGGCCCCAAGAGCATCAGGGGCTATTTCTGTGTCCAACTAGTAAGATATTATTTTGTTGTTCTTATTACAGTGGAACTTCTTTTTCTTTATAACAAACGTGTTACAACAAAATGATAGAACACTGTTTTTGAGGTCCCAAAAAGTTCTAATACATGTAAAGGTACCATCTTGATAAAGAAATGTTCTTTATAACAAAAAAATAATCTGGCCCCCAAGAGTTCGTTATCAAGACAAGAAGTATTACTTAATTATTAATTTTATTATTATTATTTAAATTAGCAATGTATGGATACCTTTCGGATACATTTAATAATAATAATCAATAACGATGGTGGGAAGATCGAAAAGTATGGACAGAATTTGTAGAAAGAGCAGAGGAAGAAGAAAGTGAAGAGGAGGAGCCAGAGGAAGATGAGGGAAGCGTCAGGCATGGCCAGCCGGCTTTGATGTACCTAGGGGCCAGAATATGATGGGATTAATTTCCTATCCCCTACCCAACTTCATTGTTGGACACAGGGAGCAGATATAAAAAAAAAAAAAAAAACGACAATGTTGGTGATCGGCCCAACGACGCGACCTACCACTTCCAAGTCGTGCAGCGGATTGGCCATGAGCCACGTGTAGAACACCTGGTCACTGAGGTCTCTGACGCGAACCATCTCGACGAACTTGAGCTTCTTCGAGTGGGTGAAGAACAGTCCGGCGACCATCAGTGAGACGGGTGCTGCCAGGTGGACTAGCTCCAACTCCTGCGGGCGACAAGTGGTTACATTATTATCAGGTATTATTCGGTGTTGAAATACAGGCGGCGGAGATGAGATTCCTGAAGAGCACGGTGGGAAAGACAAGAAGAGACAGGATTAGAAATACAAACATTAGAGAAATGCTTGGTGTGGAGAAGCTAGGGGACAGAATGGGAAGGACAAAGCTGAGATGGTTTGGACACATGAAACGGATGACGGAAGAGAGGATGCCCAGGAGAATATATGGAAATAGATCGAAGGAAGAAGAAGACGGGGAAGACCAAGGAAGAGATGGAAGGAAAAGATTGCTGAAGACCTACAGACGAGAGGAGAGAACTGGGAGCAAGTAGAGAAAGTACGATTGTGGGAAGATAGGAAAAGGTGGAAAAATTTGGTTGTGAAACCCAAGCTGACCCTGCTAGAAGCAGGAAACGGCGATGGATAATGATGATGATGATTATTTGGTGTTTGTGGACGTGCTCGACAACTAGGTCGTATGATGTCAGGGGTGATTCGGGGAAAGGGATAAATAGGGGAACTACATAGGTTTGGGGTTTTCGAATCCATCCAGTATATGTAGGATGTGTGGGGTAGGAGAACAAGACAGGAAGCATTTCTTTGAATATACATAGGTCTACATATCATAAGGATGAACAGGACAAAATGCCAAATGGTTTAAAAAAAAAAAAAAAAAAAAAAAAATGTAAAGTTCACTAAAATGTGAAATAGTCCTCTATTAGATGAATAAGCAAAATACAATAATTTTTACAATTGTTCCTCCTTCTAAACTATAGACATTCAGCAGGCCTATGCAAAGTTTTTTTATGAAAACTGATTTTTCCATCGAATAGGTAGCTAGTATTCAAATTTCGAATACAACCTAGGGGATAAGTTATTCGCAAATATTATTCGTATCTAAACGCAACGTACGCTGAACGAGTTGGGCGGCAGGGGTGTGTGATCTCGTAGCGGTTCCTTCTTGACGACCAGGTATTTCAGTTTCGGACAGTATTGCGCTATCACGGATATGTCCACGTTGATGCACTCCAGCTGGAAGGGAAGAGAAAACTGTATCTCCCTAGTCGTTAACGAGGTCGTCAACAGTTTCTAAACGATGAATTTTAAATAACGACCATGTAGGAACGGATGGGTTCGATACAATATCAATGTTTTGGGCATTATCTATTCAGTTTCACTATTGAAAAAAAAAAAGATTGACAAACGAAAACAGGTGAAAACTGACAAACTTCACAAAGGAGTTGGAAGAAATTGGTAAGTTGTAATACCTGGCAGATGGGTCACCATCACGCTTACCTCGAGGCGCTGAAGATTGGGCGCCAGACGTAGCGCGAGTCTGATGTCGTGTGGGTGTATATTCTCCAGCATCAGCGTGTGCATGTTCTTGAACGGAGCGCAATTCTGAAAGTTAATCTTACAAAATGAATCCATCCATTCATCCATCCATCGGGTTGAAACCACAGGTTGACTTAGGCCCGGTATTACGACGGCCCGCTAAACACTTGGTCTCGGACGAACTTGTTTTCTCCAAGCCAACCACCAATCAGAAGCATGGTTTCCAGAGTGAAAACAAGTTAGTCCTGTGCTAACACCCCTTCACAATACCGGGCCTTAGGAAACATACCTAGAATTAACAGCGTACTATGTATGCTATTTCACTTAATTTAGATTATTTTTAGAAGGTTGCAGAACACTATACGTGGATGGAACGTGGTTCCGCTTTCTGCCTCCTTTCAGCACCAGGCACATGTACTTGTAGTGTTTATACATTATGTAATGCAATGTACTCTGATGTTGAAAAATAAATAATAATAATAATAATAATAATAAATGTGCATTTAATCATCATTTTTGGCATTTTTTTAACCTACAGTGCCTTTTTGTAACATAGCACAAAACTTCAACACATTTTTTCAACTCATGTTTCATAATTGCAGATTATACTCCCCAATGTTTTCACCATTTTTGCTAATTTAATAATATGTAGGTATATTAAGTTTATGTATATTAAGTATGTATATTATAAGATTGACGATGCCTATATTTGAACCATTAATCGACAGGCAAATAAAACTTAACTTACGGTACTTACTTACTTAGGCCTACTTACTTACTTACTTAGGCCTACATATTTAAAAAATCAACACTTTTTTCGACTCTTCTCACGTTACATGATTGAAGAATATATTATACCCCCTAGCTTTTTCACTTACATGCAGTAGGCCTACCACACTGAAAACTTGTAAGAAAAGGCTCGCCGGCCACCGCCCAGTTCCGGCTTGCAACCGGTCATGACGTTTTGCAACTCCACCTGCATCGCTTCAACATAAGCAACGAACAGGGCACCTGTAGATTATGTGAGTTGGAAGATCAAGACAGAGCGCACCTATTTAGATGTGTCGCCCTCAAGAAGGACATTGATTCCCTGCCCGACTCAATGAGCAGGACAGAGAAGGAGGCAGCCTTATATTGGATAGCAAGAAAGAAGAATGGTTGAAGAGGCCAACTCTGCACAGGAAAAAAAAAAAAAAAAGGCTCGCCGGTACCGTGCCGGTAACGGTGACTCACAGACTGCTCGAGTATCCTCCGCACCGGCGTGGAGCCCAGGTAGAGAAGCTCCAGCGACGGACAGCAACACGCCAGCAGCTTGAGTTTGATGTGAGACGGGCCGCGGTAGTAGACCTCCTTCAGTTTCAACGGCGAGCAACGTTTGGATCGCACCAGGTTGTAGAGGTTCTTCATGCCCGCCGCAGTGTAAACCAGCGACCCTGAGCAGAGTAACGACTAGTGTGTTAATTTTTTTTCTTCATGTTCTTCCTTATTTAGTATTTAGGGCCTACATACTTTTATTTTTATTATTTAATATGTTGCATTTCTACTTGATTTTATTTTATCTCATTTCTCAGTTATTTTTTCTAGTTCTTGATTTTTTTTATAACAGCAGAGGAAGAAGAAAGTGAAGAGCTAGATAGCTAGAGGAAGTTAGCATGAGGGAAGCGTCAGGCATGGCCAGCCGGCTTCGATGTACCTAGGGGCCAGAATATGATGGGATTAATTTCCTATCCCCTACCCGACTTCATTGTTGGACACAGGGAGCAGATATAAAAAAAAAAATATATAGTACAGACATGGAGTACCGGTACTTCGCTTCTTCCCCCTACCCGATAATTAATGTTGGAAACGGGTAGGGTTCCCAACTCTGCAAAATAACATTCCGGGACAAATAGCACATGAAAAGGGAATGGCTCACGTGATACTGCCGAAGAAACCGCCGGAGGCCTATCGCCGGAGGCGAAATTTTTGGGGACCTTTTTCGTGATTTACGTTCTAATAACATGTTTTTACTGCTTGACGAGAAATCAAGAATTTTCCTTTTGAACAAAAATCTTTCGCAGTTAATTAGAAATTAGGAGCTCACGTGCCTGTCTGAGATTGTTGTTTTATTAATTATTGTGTTGCTATAACAATATTAATAGCCTAATAGGGTAAATACTAGATGTACCTATTTAGTATTTTTATTGAAACATGGTGCATTTGAAAAGTCAACTTTGGAAACTATGCTCACATTAATTTACTATCCATTCTCTCTGCTCGTTTCGAGCTCACGTTTCGGGCGGCGCGGGGTCGCGGCAGAAGCAAGACACTTTCATGTAATTCCGGGACATTTGCCGTCCCGGAATCAGTTTAATTTCAACCAGGACAAGATCTTTAATTCCTGGTCTGTCCCGGCGAAACCGGGACGGTTGGGAACCCTAGAAACGGGGTCAAGATATAAGTTTGTTTTGTTTTGGTGTTATTGTTATTTATGATTTCATTATTATTAATTGTTTGCATAGCCTAGTTTTATTTACGGTCCTCCTTTGTAAATCAGTTTTTATAACTATAACTGAATAGGATAGACATTAAATAAATAAATAAATAAATAAATAAATAAATAAATAAATGGCTTCCATCCATTTTAAACTAAAATAAGTGTAATAAGTGTTAAAATGTAGCTCAGTCTTGGAAATTACATTCCTAATGAAAAATCCGATTCCCATTAACTGTGTATGCTACTAAAAGAAAATGATGAAATAATTGTGAAGAGAGTTCAAATACAGCCCAATCTTGAAAATTCCCTCGCTAATGAAAAGGATTTGCATTTACCAGTTTGGGCTAAAATTTATCTGCAATGAATTTAAGACATTTTAATTATAATATTTACTGGCATATGTGTAAATGATGACTTTGAAGCCGTCCCTCGTAACAACGAGGCACATACATAATAAATGCGGTACGATATCCTCCACTGAAAATCGGTACTTGTAAAAGAGTGGATACACACTAGTCACTAATACAAATTTAATTTTTAATTTATCCCAAAAACCAGCACTTGAACTTAAGAATGAAAGGAGAAGAGTGGGAAGACCTCGAGACAGATGGCAAGACCAGGTGCAAGCAGATGTGGAGGAGAGAGGAGAGGAGTGGGCAGTGGTTGAGGAGCGAGAGAGGTGTTGGAGGACAGGAAGAAGTGGAGAGAGCTGTGTCGCGGGAAGAAGAGTACAAAGAAGAGGTGCCGAGCTCGACAGGCTGGTGCCGATTCCGTGACGCCCAAGACCAATAATTATGGAAACACCTCTTTGCCCAACTAAACGACGACGGAACAAAGTGTAGAGATATATATATATATATATATTTAAAACCACTTGTTGGCGAGTGTGTATGGGAGACCGTATGACAGCAGCGCTGTGAGCGTTCACACCCACACAAATGTCAGTGTGCCCCTCACTTGATGCATACAGTTATGATGTCGTGGAAATACAGATGGCTGTGGGAAGGCTTACCCGCACGCGAAGAGTGTTGTAGACTGTGTTATTCCATCAACCATTGTACTAGGTTTCACTTGTTTTCTGGATTCTTCGGCTGATTGTTATTTTAATTACATAACACTCATTAATAGTTCAGTTTAAGTGCTTAAGTATGTCAATAATAAACATTTCTGTAAATAATATATCAGGCATATAAGATTTGGAGCATTTAACAGGGAAGGATACCTCTACGTCAAAAACCGCACAAAATTTTCATTTTTAAATTATATCACAAGAATGGGCTTCGAAATCTAAAATCTGAATCAACAGCGCACTGTGGTTTAGTAAGCCCTACACATTGAATGCGCTAAGTCGTGACTTAAATTATAATCAGTATGTTTTTTTATAAATAATCAATTTAATTACTAATTATCGAATTATAATCAAAATACTTCGCATATGGTTATAATATTTTATTCAGTCTGTAGGGCTTACCAAAGCAAAGTTCGCTGCTGATTTAGATTTTCGATTTCTTGTTGCAATCTGAAATATAATTTAAAAATGAACATTTTCTGCGGTTTGTGACGTAGAGACTACCCCTTGCCCTTAACCGAAGCTGAGCGAGATATAATAGGTAAACTGAACGTCATCGCTCACAGCGCACTCTATCTGTCATACGTTCTCCCATAGCAGGTGTACTGTGTCTCGCCTCTCACCGAGCGTCTGCAGGTTGGGCATGAGTCGGAGGACGAGACCCACGCCCTGCGATCGGACGTTGGTGTTGCAGAGTACCAGCGCCTCCATCGTCTTGCACAGTGGATTACAGTCCGCTTGCTTTACCGACATCCGGTCGTCCTACGGAGTGGAACAAACACAGTGAGCGAACGGCCACACAACAAGGTTAACACGCGATTGTGTCGTAACACGTGTCGACTTGTGTCACCCACGAGTTACTACTGCACGTTTTTTACACGATCGTGTGTCTCTTAAAGTTCAACATTCATAAAGCATAGGTAGTAGTATTGTTTTTAAGACAAACTGGCGGCCTTTTGAAGCATATCAAATTCAGCTACATTGCGTAATATTACCAATGCCAACAGCATATTTTATGTACAGTACACATGAACAAACGTATTTTTACTTTTTAGTTTTTAGTGTTCAATATCGTATCAGAAATACTGTGCATGGATAAAAGTTGATACATGATTTGGATATGTGAATGTATACACTTTAGATGGTTTAAAACCATAATGTAACACAGCAATATAATATGATTGTAGGCCTATAATATTAAATATATAGCTACACATTTCTCTTGTCTACTCCAGCAACACAAGAAACAAATATAAGTAGCTAAAGTGCATCTAGGCTATATAAAAATATCTTGAACATCAAAGTTGCCACATTAGGTTAGGGTTGCCATTTGTCCGGTTAAACCCGGACATGTCCTCTTTTTCGTATGCTCTTCATGCGTCCGGGCGGCTTTTTAATAAAAACATGATATGGCTGGGTTTTTGGTTTCCCTTCGGCCGGATCGCGTCTTTTTCACGAAAAATGCAGATGTCATGTTCACCATTCGATTAGTCGCATTTAGGGATACTTTAAGTATAAATGGTATTATTTTCAGTGGCATACCAAAGGGAATTTTGGGGCTTAACCCCCCCTCCCCACTAGACCTACCTACAAAAAAGATTCAAATAATTTCAAAACATGTATATAGAAGCACAGATAACGGATTGTAGGATCAAGCTTATCTACACCAGGCTTTAAACCTATCATGGGTTTCACTGCGAGCTGCGATCACCTCAGGCTATGAAAACACATTTCTCACACTAGCCCACTACAAGCTTATCTACATCAGCCTTTACACCTATCATGGGTTTCACTGCGTCCTGGGATCACCTCAGGCTACAAAAACACATTTTTCTCACTAGTCTACTACAAGCTTATCTACATCAGCTTTAACACCTATTATGGGTTTCACTGCGAGCTGGGATCACCTCAGGCTACGAAAACACATTTCTCTCACTAGCCCACTACAAGCTAATCTACATCAGCCTTTACACTTATTATAGGTTTCACTGCGAGCTGGGATCACCTCAGGCTACGAAAACACGTTTCTCTCACAAACCCACTACAAGCTAATCTACATCAGCTTTTACAGTAATTATGGGTTTCACTGCGAGTTGGGATCACCTCAGGCTACAAAAAACATTTCTCTCACTAGCCTACTACAAGCTAACCTATATCAGCCTGTACACCTATCATGGGTTTCACTGCAAGCTGGGATCACCTCAGGCTACGAAAACACATTTCTCTCACTAGCCCACTACAAGCTTATCTACAGCAGCCTTTACACCTATTATGGGTTACAATGCGAGCTGGGATCGCCTCAGGCTACGAAAACACATTTCTCTCACTAGCCCACTACAAGCTTATCTATATCAGCCTGTACACTTATTATGGGTTTCACTGCGAGCTGGGATCACCTCAGGCTACGAAAACACATTTCTCTCACTAGCCCACAGCCCACTACAAGTTTATGTACAGCAGCCTTTACACCTATTATGGGTTTCACTGCGAGCTGGGATCACCTCAGGCTAAGAAAACACATTTTTCTCACTAGCCCACTACAAGCTTATACATCAGCCTATAGACCTATTAATATTATTATGGATTTCACTGCGAGCTGGGATCACCTCAGGCTACAAAACACATTTCTCTCACTAGCTCACTACAAGCTTATCTGCATCAGCCTTTACACCTATTATGGGTTTCACTGCGAGCTGGGATCACCTCAGGCTACGAAAAAACATTTCTCTCATTAGCCCACTACAAGCGTATCTATATCAACGTGTACACCTATTCTGGGTTTCACTGCGAGCTGGGATCATCTCAGGCTACGAAAACACGTTTCTCTCACTAGCCCACTACAAGCTAATCTACATCAGCTTTTACAGTAATTATGGGTTTCACTGCGAGTTGGGATCACCTCAGGCTACGAAAAAACATTTCTCTCACTAGCCTACTACAAGCTAACCTATATCAGCTTGTACACCTATCATGGGTTTCACTGCAAGCTGGGATCACCTCAGGGTACAAAACACATTTCTCTCACTAGCCCACTACAAGCTTATCTGCATCAGCCTTTACACCTATTATGGGTTTCACTGCGAGCTGGGATCACCTTAGGCTACGAAAACACATTTTTCACACTAGCCCACTACAAGCTTATCTACAGCAGCCTTTACACCTATTATGGGTTACAATGCAAGCTGGGATCACCTCAGGCTACGAAAACACATTTCTCTCACTAGCCCACTACAAGCTTATCTATATCAGCCTGTACACTTATTATGGGTTTCACTGCGAGCTGGGATCACCTCAGGCTACGAAAACACATTTCTCTCACTAGCCCACTACAAGTTTATGTACAGCAGCCTTTACACCTATTATGGGTTTCACTGCGAGCTGGGATCACCTCAGGCTAAGAAAACACATTTTTCTCACTAGCCCACTACAAGCTTATACATCAGCCTATAGATCTATTAATATTATTATGGATTTCACTGCAAGCTGGGATCACCTCAGGCTACAAAACACATTTCTCTCACTAGCTCACTACAAGCTTATCTGCATCAGCCTTTACACCTATTATGGGTTTCACTGCCAGCTGGGATCACCTTAGGCTACGAAAACACATTTTTCTCACAAGCCCACTACAAGCTTATCTACAGCAGCCTTTACACCTATTATGGGTTTCACTGCGAGCTGGGATCACCTCAGGCTACGAAAACTTTTCTCTCACTAGCCCACTACAAGCTTATCTACAGCAGCCTTTACACCTATTATGGGTTTCACTGCGAGCTGGGATCACCTCAGGCTACGAAAAAACATTTCTCTCACTAGCCCACTACAAGCGTATCTATATCAACGTGTACACCTATTCTGGGTTTCACTGCGAGCTGGGATCATCTCAGGCTACAAAAACACGTTTCTCTCACTAGCCCACTACAAGCTAATCTACATCAGCTTTTACAGTAATTATGGGTTTCACTGCGAGTTGGGATCACCTCAGGCTACGAAAAAACATTTCTCTCACTAGCCTACTACAAGCTAACCTATATCAGCTTGTACACCTATCATGGGTTTCACTGCAAGCTGGGATCACCTCAGGCTATGAAAACACATTTCTCTCACTAGCCCACTACAAGCTTATCTGCATCAGCCTTTACACCTATTATGGGTTTCACTGCGAGCTGGAATAACCTTAGGCTACGAAAACACATTTTTCTCACTAGCCCACTACAAGCTTATCTACAGCAGCCTTTACACCTATTATGGGTTACAATGCGAGCTGGGATCACCTCAGGCTACGAAAACACATTTCTCTCACTAGCTCACTACAAGCTTATCTATATCAGCCTGTACACTTATTATGGGTTTCACTGCGAGCTGGGATCACCTCAGGCTACGAAAACACATTTATCTCACTAGCCCACTACAAGTTTATGTACAGCAGCCTTTACACATTATGGGTTTCACTGCGAGCTGGGATCACCTCAGGCTAAGAAAACACATTTTTCTCACTAGCCCACTACAAGCTTATACATCAGCCTATAGATCTATTAATATTATTATGGATTTCACGTCAAGCTGGGATCACCTCAGGCTACAAAACACATTTCTCTCACTAGCTCACTACAAGCTTATCTGCATCAGCCTTTACACCTATTATGGGTTTCACTGCGAGCTGGGATCACCTCAGGCTACGAAAACACATTTCTCTCACTAGCCCACTACAAGCTTTTCTATATGGTTTATGGAAAGGCTGAAGGCAGAATGGGAAGGGGAGGTGAGAGGAGGAGATGAGAAGAAGAAGAAATGATGGCGAGAGGCCCGTGAGTTTGAGGAGAAATAGGAAGAGGAAGGGGACGGAGCAAAGGAAGTGGAGGGAGTGCAGGAAGAAAAGAGGAATGGAAACTAGTGATCAACAGCGGGGTGAACAACAACAACAATATCAGCCTGTACATTTATTATGGGTTTCACTGCGAGCTGGGATCACCTTCAGGCTACGAAGCACATTTTTTTTACTAGCCCACTACAAGTTTATCTACAGCAGCCTTTACACCTATTATGGGTTTCACTGCGAGCTGGGATCACCTCAGGCTACGAAAACACATTTCTCTCACTAGCCCACTACAAGTTTATGTACAGCAGCCTTTACACCTATTATGGGTTTCACTGCGAGCTGGGATCACCTTGGACTACGAAAACACATTTCTCTCACTAGCCCACTACAAGTTTATCTACAGCAGCTTTTACACCTATTATGGGTTTCACTGCGAGCTGGGATCACCTCAGGCTAAGAAAACACATTTCTCTCACTAGCCCACTACAAGCTTATCTGCATCAGCCTTTACACCTATTATGGGTTTCACTGCGAGCTGGGATCACCTCAGGCTACGAAAACACATTTCTCTCACTAGCCCACTACAAGCTTATCTACATCAGCCTGTACACCTATTATGGGTTTCACCCTTCCCTGACGCACTATGTGCATCAATCCCCGAGTATACCACTCTTTATTAAAATGTCCTCTTTCTACCACCACAACTTATGGCAACCCTACATTAGGTAAAACGTTTTTTCACACATTTTTCAGCTAGGGCTATGGTTTTCAAGAACTCAAAACCCTGAAAAAGCCAACATAATATACAAGAGCAGCAATGATATAGGTCTACAATGAATTACACATGGACAGAAAATAATATGAAAACAAGACACAGAGGAAAAAAACACTGTAGGCCTACAAAGAACAAAAGAAACAAGCATATTATTTTATGGTTACAATACCAGATTGTTCCAGGTTCACCAGACCTATTTTGCTAGTTCGGGGTACGGTAGGACAAAGAAATTGTTGCTGTTAAGTGTAGATAATGTTGACACATGGATATTTGTTACAAATATATTAGAGTAGCTTACCTTCAAGGCTTCAATGGGATAGGTCGACGCTTTATGTGACATTATAACTGAATGTGAGACATACGTCTCTGAAACTTTCTTTCTATACAGGATTTACATTAATGTTTCAAGTAGATTTTTTATTCCTAGCTTAGGTATCTGTTTCTACATAGCCTACATGAAATATTATCTGATTAACTTACATTTCGAAATTAGATAAGATTCAGGAAACTGCAAGTAGGTTACCTGAGTAAAACAATACTAGATCGGGCCCACACTACCCCAGACTCGGTCATTGTACATCGGCGGCAGGCATCCTCAAGAAAAGAGCGTAGGAAGGCCAGCATGCACACAAAGAGCCCTCCTTACCGTGTCCCAATCGCCTCTCTGCCTTGGCCACGTGTTCCCAGCGTACTGGTTCCACTTTGGGTTTCGGCCCTGTTAATTAGGAACATTCGTGTAGGTAGCCTATATACCGGTATATATATATATATATACATAAAATAGGAATCACACGTGACACAGTGCTACCGTACGCAATATTTTGGTGCGCTTACCATTCCCAGGTAGAATTCAGTGTACTGCACCAACAGATTGTCTTGGACCGAAGCCGCCACGCAAAGGCTGAACATGTCTCTACAATCGATCTGCGAGCCGGAGAGATCCAACTTCTTCAAGTGGTGGCAGTTTTTGCCGATGGTCATCAACGGTTCGTAGTTGGAGACGGCGTCCTTGAGCACGAGTTCCGTGAGGGTAGGACAATTGGCGGTCAGCTGGGTTAGGAACGGATAAATGTACGTTGCACTGTCCGACTTGGTGAACATATTTGGCACCAACCTAAAACTGCAAAAAAAGCAATGTTTTTGTCTTTAGTACAGTCTGACATAATTATATGTACCCAATACGTAATAGGCCTACATTTACCTAATCAATTCTTACTAGAATTTCCGATCAGTGGAGCTCGAACAGATATTTTAAAGGTTAGCAAGGTCACGTCCACATTAGGACTAAGGCCCAGCCGCAGAAGAGAGAGCTACTACTACTACTACTACTACTACTACTATTGTCAACTGAATCAGGAACACATTTACCAGTTTGGCCAACTCTTGGCTTACAGACCAGAGTAGGTATGTATAAGTTCCTACCCAGAACTAAGGGAGGACTAACATGTTAGGACGTTGAGCCTCATTTTGGACTATGCTATTGAATGAATTCATTTTCCCTAATCTCAACAGTCAACTAGCCTGAGGATGCGATGTGGGAGTAAGCTTACCATTTCAGTCCTCTGCATTGGGCCAAGATTATCTTCCAAACGCTCGATTCAGATTTGAAACTCTTGTGGAAAAACTCAAACGACCTGATCGTATTATTGAGAATGATTGCCAGCATTTCAAGCACCAATCGATGGTCAACCATTAGTAAAGCAGGTTCCACATCGGAGCGATTATTCCTAATGAACTTAGGCCTTTTGGGTGGATAGTTTTTCAGTAGCCTGAAAAACAAAAAAAAAGTTCAGTAAATAGAACTTAGAAGGCAGGTAGCTGCCCATCCACACGCCTTTCTCGTGTATGGGTCCCAAGCTTGTGAGGGGATTATTAACAGGGAAGGATACACCTACTTCAAAAACCGCAACAAATTTTCATTTTTAATTTATATCACAAGAATGGGCTTCGAAATCAAAAATCTGAATCAACAGCGCACTGTGGTTTAGTAAGCCCTACAGATTGAATGCGCTAAGTCGTGACTTATATTATAAGTAGTATGTTTTTTTATAAATAATTAATTTTATTACTAATTATCGAATTATAATCAAAATACTACGCTAATGGTTATAATATTCTATTCAATCTGTAGAGCTTACCAAAGCAAAGTTTGCTGCTGATTTAGATTTTCGCTTTCTTGTTGGAATCTTGAGATATTATTTAATAATGAACATTTTCTGCGGTTTTTGACGTAGAGACTACCCTTTGCCCTTAGGCCTAATATAAATTGTGATTAGTGTGTAGGCATAGGCCTAGCATTGTTGTAAAAGGTTATTTTCTCGTTTCTGCACTTGTTACCTAGCGCTTGTTGACCCAGCTAGACACTGAAGAGGCTTCTGCAAACTGTGAAGGAGAAACACAACACCACAAAAGTAAACACTCAATTAAACACTCACCTATCCAACAATTGCTGACGAACTGCTTCGCTGAGAAGAGGCGGAAGTTTTTCTAAATAACCGCCCAGTTCAGTTTGCAGTGCACTGGAACGAAGTCCTCGACGACGTAGCAGCAGAGACTTATCTTGATATCGGCGAATTTGATAACACAGATGCAGCTCTCGTATCAAATGTTGATTGATCTCAGATATGCAAAGAGCTTCTAACGTCTCGGGAGAATGTGTACGTAAGGGAGGCATTATAAATACTCTGTCACCTTAAGTATGGTGCAGTTTAGGCCGAATGTCGATATTTCCACAGAACAACTTGAGCGGTTGGGCCCCCAGATCAGAGCTTGAGCTACGTAGGCCTAGGCTTATGGGTTGGCCAGGCCTGCGACTACCTAGTGGACGATTCTAACCTAAATTCGGTAGAAACAGATGTCCAAATATCTACTTCAAATCCTATCCTGAAGCGATGTTTGTATATGGTGAGCATGAAGCATAAGCGATACAGCTTTCTACAACTATATATGCCATGTTAACAAGTACTTATACATTAAACAACCAATTAATAAGGCTATGATTGAAAATACACTTTAATGATGGCGCCTGATTTGCGCGATTGACATTTTCCACCACAGCCTTTGAACAAAAAAAGCCTTCAAAATAGCTCTATCGACCCGCAAAAGCCGGCCACTCGAGAAAATTTATTTAGCCAATGGCGGAAAAAAATCCCCAACTACACGAAACTGTTCGTCCACTGTAGCTTTGGATTTAAAGAGACAAACATCCCAAGATCAAATATTTCTATCTAGTTATTAACAAATAAGATTATAGCATTGTTCAATCCTGTAATTTGCCATGATCGAGATATCCAAATAAGGTCCATTGTTTTATGTTGGAGACCTTAATATTTTGCATGTTGGTAGTACAGCTCTATCGAATCCAGGAAGCATGAAACAAATCAGCTGTTCAAGTTCAAAAATCTTTCACTAGGTGGCACCACTTGCACAAAGTGTCCATCATTTTGAATGGCCGTCAAAACATTTGAGTCGTCATTCAATAGTTTGAAGTGTGGGAACTGTGAAATATTTGTGTAGAATTAACTAACCTAGGCACGTCCTAGAGTGTGGCATGTCGTCTATACTCGAAAATGCGTATTTACGCCACAGGCTACGACAAATGGATCAATTATATCCTGAACCTACACCATTCGGTCATTGTGACTGTACGTCAATTGCTTACTTTGCTTTGTCAGTGGTGATGTTTGCTGTCGGAACTGTCATAACCATCTTTGCGCTAGGACAAGGAGATGGCACATATATGTTTTCAAATCTTGGCCACATGTGGCTTGTTGGACCCATCTTTATCTGTTCTGGACTAATGGTTGCAGTTAAAAGCGTTCTCTACCTGCGAAGGAAAAGTGTGATACAGATGCTCCTTCGACAACGCACACTACTAAGGGTAGGCCTTTGATTTGTTTGTTTACATTTATTTTATTTTGTTCACAGCATGCTAGGAACTGGTCCCAGGCTGTCATACGAGTAGGGCCCCTACAACCCATTCTTTCTGTTCATGTTGCAAACTAATATTAAATGGGGCTATTCCTAGGTGTAGGCCTAGAGCTAGCTAGGGCTGGTCAATCCTTAATTGAAACGTTGTCTGCCTAGACCTAGGTTTAGCTCCTAGTCCGAACGATTAGTATTGACATGCATATTGCACTTCTTGCCAAATGTTTCAAACTTAAGGAGCTTCACAATACCCGAGAACGACGACGAGAACGGTAAACATCGATGTAGGTACTACATAATACCTAAGTACGGCTGCAACCTGTGAGATATCGGTATACACTTGTAAAGTTTGTTGTGAATATGAACAACTAGCCCAAGTCCCAAGAAATAGAAAATATTCAGCTTAGTAATCTTTCCCAATATCTCCCGAAACGAGACAGAAATTGTTACTTACAACGTACTTCATCACACAGCGTAACATTTTCAGCCTTCTCGTTCCCGTTTCTGGGTTATTGTGTAGCGTGCTTTATTTGTGATTGTGTATACTAACATTTTCTTGATTTTTCTATTTCTATTCCTAAGTTGCATGTTGTTGCAAGATGTTGCATCGTACACAGTCAGCACATAGGGCCTACAGCTTTCCATTACTGTGTTCATCAAACTGGCCTGAGTTCATATCAGAACAAGCACACATGTAAATGTTACTTGTTTTCGATATAAAAGCATATTCACAAGGCTGTATTTTCTTGTTGACATGTAGAACCACGTGAAATAAAAGAATGATGCAAGGTCCAACACATTTTTTTTTTCGTTACACACAAAGGCCTACACATCTCATTTCGTTTATCAGACACTTTTCAGCTTGGTTCGAGCTAGCTGTTTCAGTGTATAGCCTATGTTTCAGCTTAGGTGTTTATCACACAAATTAGTTGCACTGGCACATTCAGCTCGGCTCGCATAATATAGGCCTACAGGTAGTCCGAGCAGTATTTCGGAGGACTATGGAAATGTGGTACTAGTTAGTCTCTAGACTCAAGCTCCACAACTCTTGCTTAACTACATGTCATATAGGCCTAATAATATGTACTACCTTTGTCCATTGTGAATACCATTGTTATTTTAGTTAAAGCATGCTGATTTCACTATCACTATCTTATCTTACTACTATAGTAGACTATATCCTACTTAATAAACCTATATTCTCTTATTGGTATGGATGGTTAGACAACACTTACTGTATCTTTGTTTCTTTGAATAAGTTTCCCTTTTTGGTTCAATTTTATGCTTCTGTGCTCATGTGGACATCTTCTTCACAAATCATAGACCACCAAGGAAATTATTCATGGTATATTCTGGTTTCTCACACAGTCCACTTTTAAATCATCATGAAAAAAAAACTTAAAATAGGCTAAGGAATTCAAAATTCAGTGATTCATTAATTTAATTTTAGATCTATTCAATTGTTGTTCTTGAAAATATCAGCCCTGTATTGTCACTGAATCCCAAATTCCTGCTATGTAATAATATGCTTCTGATTGGTGGTTGCATGAAGAAAACAAGTTAACGAAGGGCCAAACATTAGCTTTCGGGTATGGGCCTTAGAGGACCATGCGACGGAAAACAATAACGGGGATAATCTTTTCAAACGGACTATGCACGTATTCACACTTTCCTCTCTCGTCTTTATTAAATTCACCTGGTTATTGGTACTTATACTATAAGGCTTGTGAACTGTACTCAACCTTAGGGTCTACAGGAACTGGCCCAACAGTCGCGGAGCCAGCAGACCGCCGCGTGCGTGGTTCGCAACGCCAGCACGGTCACCCTACCGCCTGCCTACGAGGCCCTCATGGCCGCCTCGGGTTCCAACGCCGAGGTCCCGCCCCCCTCCTACGAGGAGGCCATGTTCCTGATTGGCGAGGAGAAGATCGCCGTCGTCGTGCAGCAACAGTCCAAGGAGCCGGCCAATCGGCAGCCGGACGGCTCGCTCGGAGTCTAGACGCCGTCGAAATCGAACGTACTGTGTATGTAGCCTACTACGCCTGTCTGTCGCTTTCAGATTGACGCTGCGCTAAACTGCGAGCGGATTGGACATTAGTGGCTGTAATTGTAGCTAGGAAAGTTGGTACTACATTATTTGAAAAGTTTGTTTGATAATGATTGATCAGAAATGATGTTCTTGATAAGAACGATCGAGAAGGAAGGAAATTCAAAAAGTGTAGTTTGTTAGAGTGAAACAAACGAGGAGATGGGTAAGACACAGCCCAGGTCTAGTTCCACTGTAGTCCTACACGTTAACGTATAGCCTAACCTATCCGTACTAGCTATACTTGCTGCCACAAAATCCAATTCGCTGGCGTATGGTAGCCTTACCTGCAAGTATGGTAGTGCTGTTAAAATATGCCACTTTCCAATATTGTTAGGTACATTCTCTGCAAACGTTTGACACAGATGATAATTCTGTATTCAGATATTGTTTGTTCTTAGTCAATTTATACTGGTAGGCCTACCTACCAATGTAATCAAAATGCCTTCCCAAAATGTTACCTATAGATAGTAGATGTATGCGTATATAACTCTGAAATTAATTACAAATGCATGCTTTTCAGTGTGAAAGCAAGTCACTTCTAGATATAGCATAACAATTTAACAAATAAAAAATTACCTCAGATTATAATACAGGTAATTGAAATAATCTATCAAATGCACACACGTACATAACGCATACAGCAGTTTCCGAGTCTTAGATGTTGGCAAATAAAATAAGCTCTAGTTTATCAAGATACCATAAATATCAATGCATGTTATGGTCAACTTGATGATAGGATTTATTATAATGCTCTTGTCCACTTTGACATATAAGCAGTACCTATCTATCTATCTATCTATCTACCATTCAATGTAGAGACCTAGTCTAAAGATAGATTTTTTTACTTAAAGTAACTAGCTTAGGCCTTTAAATATATATGTAGCTTACTATTTTTATAAGTACCATGTCAAATATTTAGGGTAGAATAGAACTTGCTCTCAGAAGGTAGCTAAAACTAAACGAGCGGTCAAATCTCTCGTTAGCCATGGCGACAGAAATCCAAGCGGACTGACCTCTTACGTACCCGTACCGTAGAATAAATAAAAGACTGATCTAATGTGAAAAAGAAAAATTAATTTCAATTGGTTATATTTGATTTCGATAATTTGTAATGCACAATTTGCCATTCAGCAGTGCATTAGCTGCTCTCGTAATTTTTAAAAGAACGAAACATACACAATTGGACCTCCGTCGGCTGTAGCTACTTTCTATTCGTTACGATACGTGTAACGTACTTTTACACCACATCCTTATATTTCTAATGCAGTGATAGCTTATGCCTGTCCGTTATCGGCTTTGTTATTAGATATTTAAAGTAATACACGTACCAATCTTGCTTTGGCTAAAAGGCTGGGGCCTCCTCAGAGTCCAGAGCAGGCATAGTCAAAAAGAGAGCGGTGTTGTATATACGTACAAGGATGCCCCGATGTATTTCAATGTGATAATTATTAATTTTACAAGGTTTATTTGGATGGCGGATAAAAAAATAAATAAAACTTGAAGCCAAACGACCGGCTTGAAGTATTAACACCATCTGCGTTTTGTCAGTGTCTGCGAGGTTACGTGCACTCTTTGTGGCTCGGTCACACTTCTATGAGTATCGCACAATGATTTGGGGAGCTTTACTCCACAAGCTCTTGTGCTCGGGCAACATAATGACATGTGTGTCTTGGATTAGAATATCGAACTTTCACAACGAATCAAAAAGCATCCCGTCCAATTGTTGCAGTATCTAAGTCGGGCAATAGGCTATCTGTCAACTCTAATATCTAATTTTTATTTCACTTTTCCAACTTGATTAGCTCTACTGAATTTAATTATATATATATATATATATATATATATATATATATACATACTTAAATGCAGATTGGGTTTGTTAAGGGCAGTCAACAATAACCAGCTAGTTTTTTTGGTCAATGGAAGTATTGAAACGTGGGTTTTAGAGACTGAACTCTTGTAGACAAATTAAATATTTAGCTGACTGTAAATCTACATTTTCCCAACTCTTCATTTAGTTGAGTTTGAAGATCTTTGTGTTTCTGGCACACACACAATCGGTTTAGCATGTCCACCCAGCATTGCTTTACTCTCTTCTCATCCCTTATCATGTTCCCCCTCATCTACTCGCTCCCTACATGTACATATGTAGGGTACGCAGTATCTTCTTGGCCTTACTTTAATTGGTTCTCCTTTTAATTCTTTCCAAATGTCTGCATGATTTGTTTGGCATCCTTACACAGTAAAGTGTTGAATTATGTCTTCTCATCTTCTTCCCTTAATGGTGCTCACATTGACATATTCATGTAATGAAGTGTCTCGAAAGAAATAAGTGTAGAATTCCTGAAATCCTGTTATTTTCTATTTTTTTTTAGTTTTTTATTATGTTTTAATGTACGGTACACAGACCTCTGACAAAAATTTGGCAAATACATTCAAAAGTGTGTATCAATCACTTGTTTCTAGAAATACTGCGTCAGGTTCGTTCGTAATGTTAAACGCTATCGACGGTAGGGTTGCCAACTCTCCCGTATTTCCCGGGAAATCCCGTTTTCCACTGTGATTTCCCGCTTCCCGTATCAACTCGACACGGGAATCAGTTTTCCCGTATTTTCACAATTTGTTTTAAAATACACATTTCGTAAACTTCCGCCTACTAACAGTACACAGTTTTCAGCATTTGAGCATTTTGAACTTAAAGTCTAAGGTTGAGACAATTCTTTCATTATTAATGGTACATAAAAAGGTTAGACAATAGAAACAGATCAACCAGCTGAGTTACAAGTTGTTGGTATTTATTCTTTTTCGTGTCAAAAATTTTATAATTATTTAAAACGGGATATAAAGATTCTACATGATGCAAAATAGCTTGACAAAATGTAGAAGGTACCCAGCTTAAATTATACATATTAATTTAGTTTACCCTCCCAAATTAAACATTAATTGAATGAGAAAATTACACCTCCAAAGTTAATATTAAATCCCTTAACTCATTTTCTGGGACCTAACGTCTATTATAGGAAAACTTTTTTTGCGCCTGCGGCGATTTGGCCTTCGGCAACTGGGAATCTGGGAATCGCCGTCCTCTTTCCCCCTACATTTCACATCAATTTTAAAATTCCCGTATTTTCATATTCAATAGTTGGCAACCCTAATCGACGGGCATCCTTTGTGATAAAGTACAACACTGCATACTCTGCCATTATCACTTCTATGCAAATTTCATTACATTCTTGTACTAAAGTCACTGTATGTGGATATCTTTGGTGTAGAGTAATAAAAATACAGTAGTAGTGTCCATTTGGAAACACCAAAGGTATCCATTGTTCGGCGACGCTTCCTTGTGCAATCGAACAATACCTAGTGTGGGCCTAATATTATGTCTAGCTTACGAGAATCTTCTAAGCCTTGTAAGAAGATCTGATTAGCCTATATTTGTTATTTTGGGCTGGTAGAATGGCATGAAGATGCGATCGTGCGTTTGTAAGTCTATGTTAGACTATTGTACCATGCTAGCAAAAGGATGAACCATTCATTGTAAGAGTGTGCAATACAGTGGTAAGCTGTGGTTCTTGGCGACTATGTTAAGACTGTTAGATTGTGTTAGACCCTAGTTAAACTACGGAAGACAATCCTAAACTGTGTTAGACAGTAGACTGTGGAGTTCTATGTTAAGGAGGGGAAATGTGAGTCTCCACTATTAAAACCGTAAAAAATTTAAGTTTTTTTGTAATATCTTAAAAAATAAAAATGCTACATAACGTTTATGACAAAGGAATACGTATTGCAATCATATTGGTTTCCAAAATAACAACCTTAAGGATTAAAATATTTGAAACTTTGTAAATCCACTAGTTAGTTCGAAACCAAATATTGGTTAGTAACCACTTAAATTCAATATTGTGTAACGCCTTCAAGATATTACGAAACACGTTAATTTTGCATATAGTTTTAACAGTGAGACAACTCATCCCCATTAAGACTGTATCGGACCATTGTGAGACAATGCTTATCAGTTATCAGTGTTACTATGTAATACTAGGTAAGATTGTGTAGGATCAAATTGTAAGAGCATTTAAAGAAAGGCTGTGTTAGACCATGCGAAACTAAAGCCACAAAAGCTCAATCATGCTATTCTTCAGCCCTACTATTAGGTACATATTCAATTTTATATGCATTATTTGTTTGTGTAGACTTTGCTACACAAAAAGATGGATGTAAATGCTTCGGTGCGTTGGGTCTCGTTTTAGAAGCAAACTGCGAGATTCAGAAGTTGCGGAAAAAGCGAAACGCATCGTTTTGTGTGACCGCATACAACGTAACGTCAGACTGATGTGTATTTTTCTAAGCACGTTTGGATGTATTTATGTCCATGGCATTAGCCTCGAGTACAATATCGCAAACTCTCCATTCAGTGGTTTGCCTCAAACCGAGGCCCTCGCGCACCGAGCGTTACGTTTGTCTGTATATACATTTCTAAGTATACTTACTACATATTATGTATAGCACTGTACGCATTAAATGCTTGATCTACTTATTGTAATGTTGGCTCAGTGAAAAGATTCACGGATGTAGCCTAAATGCCAGTAAAATATCGTGATAATATTTCAGTGAATTGAATGCACATTCTGTGATTGAAAATGTTGAATAAAGATTTTTGTACACATTTAAAATACTGTGTTCTGTTTTTGAGTCTTCCTAGTTTCCTGTTCATTGTTTTAACATATGATGGCCCATCAAGAAGTTGTAAAAGCTATGCAAGAGCAATCAATCATCTAGAAAGGTATTAGGTATAGATACTGTTCATCATACAGTATTATTATTATTCATTTTAGTAAAATGCAAATGAAGTGTTTCTTATCATGTGAGTCAGAGTGGGTCACTTTCATTTATTTTTCACTTTACAGTGAATACATAAAATTATGAATAATTGTCTGTAGACTGTCATACTTAGCACACTCTGTACAAGATTGAAATCAAACCCAAACGTGGGGTGCATACTACGGAGTTTCCACTAATTAGAAGTGGAATTCACACAATGACGAATGGGCGCAATCAGTTTTCACGGTTGAGTAAGTTTCGACACAAAGCCGCCTGGGAGGAGTTGAGGATATGGATAAGCAATTTCCTGTCGACCTTTGAAGGTGAGAAAGGACTGACGTGTGCAAATAAATTATGTTATCACTAATCTCCGTATTATCTCGCCTACCTGAAATAGAGGGGATCATTTGTGGTAGACTAAGTGTGTTAGAATTTTCTATATATGGCAGCAATGTCAATTTTTTTGGTCAACTGCAATTGAGAATTTTGTTTTGTATCGATGTACCTAGGGGCCAGAATATGATGGGATTAAGTTCCTATCCCCTACCCGACTTCATTGTTGGACACAGGGAGCAGATATAAAAAAAAATAAAAAATAACAAAGCAGAAACAAAGATGTATTTTACAGTACTACATTATCGGTACTATTGCAGTAATAGTATGTCCGGATGGGCTAGGCTTGAATTCCAGCAGGGTTCAAGGAATATCGATAATTAATAATTATAGTTAGCATTTACAAAAAATTTAATTTATACAAATAAACATGTACAATAAATCTATAATAATATGGTCTGAACAAACTTACTTGCCTGGCAACAAACTGGGTTTCAGCAGTTTGTTGTTAACTGGTCAAGTTTGTATGACATACCTATATACCAGCAGCCCCTTTACAAAACAGCCAAACGAGGGTCAAGCAAATATTATCAATCCTCCTAAAACACTTATTTGCCAGCAGAGGACAGTACAAAACTATACAACTCAATGTGTATAATAAATAATAATAGTACATTTTATTTATTTAAACATAACATACTGTTACACGTCTGTATAATGGTACATAAAATCTGTTTTGTTGTCAATGTAAAGAGAACCAGATTGTACGCGTCGATCAAACTGGGGAGGCAGTGAACGTGACTATGTCAAGTCCCTAGTACACCCTACGATAACTGAATCATGTTACATAACTCTCACGTATATATTATTTGTCTACTCTTGATGGCATTCAGTTATTAAACTGATTTACAGAGGATACTAATGAATAATGATACACAAACAAATTTTCACTACTTAATCATAATCTGATAATATAATACCTGAATGTTGCAGCAAAAATCAGCTATCATTCTATCAATACACAAACTAAATCAGTGACTCAATATAATCATAAACTGTCACGTATTTACAATATGACATCTGGTTTGGAACAATAATTAAATTGAACTCTTCAAAACTTGAGCTTGCCATGTTATTGTTCCTGTTAGCGCAACCATTTATCAGGCTGCCGATGATTCAAACATGTGCACTCTCAGTTCTGCTCGTTGATCAAGGGCAAAACCCGTGGATGACATTTTTTGAAGTGACACCACTGGGAGGCTGAAGAGCTTTGAAAATACTGAAGCTGCTGTCTTGACTACCGAGCAACTCAAGACTTATATTTCTCCGAGTGAAGCGACGACGTCAATTAACAGTATCGTAGCCTATTTATTTGAAGAAGGCAAAGAAGATCACAGCCTTTTTAATGTTAATTTAATATATTGTTAATTAAAGTGAATGAGATCCATTTTTCTACAAACGTCTCTTTTGTGTCGCTTACAGACACATATTCCCAGCTTCCTATCACCCATACACCGTCTTCATTCACTCTTACTTGTTATTCATACTTATCACAATTTTTCTGTCACTTAATTTCTGATATAACTTACAAAAGCAAAACTTTACATTAGTCCATGGAAGAATGACCTTCTTGATACTAAACAAGACAGTTATTTCAAATGATAGAAGATATACAGTAATATCTACTTATTTATAACTGTATTTTACCAAATATTACTATTTATTACATGTATTTATATTATTTAGATAGGTAAATCTTCCTTTCTAAATAATGTTTTTAAACTTTTTTATAAAATTCTGGCAGCAGCATAAAGTGGAAGCGATCACTTCTATTGTTCAAAACAAATCATCGTACTTAATACCAGTAATTGTTTTTAGATACATGATTTTATTTACCGTACCAAAATGTTTCTAAAACATCAAATTACTCAACGCAAGTTAACGGCAATTCTCACTATAAAAACACCGTGCCAAATCAATGTCGTTTAGTAACGTCTTGAAAACGTCACACAATATTAAAAAAGTGATCGAGGAGCAAGAACTAAAAACAGGATTGAAAAGCTTTCAAATATTTGAATCGTTACGGTCGTTATCGGTTAGGTGAATCAATTACTAAATTTCCCCGTAACGATAAAAAAAAAAAAATTTGAAACTTTTTTCATCGCTCACTTTTTCAATATTTTGTAGCGTTTTCGAGATGTTAAAAAAAAAAATTTTTTTTTAATTTTTTTTTATTGTGCACGGTTTTTAATCGTCGCGACTCACCCCCCCTCACGCCCACTCCTTCATCACCCTCTCGTAGTCCTCGTCCTCAACGAAGGGCCTGTCGATGGACCGGATCATCGTCTCTCCGCAATAGAGACACTCGGACGCCACCACCGAGTCGATGTCGGCCTTGAGTTGATCGCGGGTCGACATCGCCGTGGACCCCGTCGACCCCACGTCGTCCTTGACAGAGGTCGACGCCAGCTGACGTCTCAGGTCGCGCAGGCGGTTACGCTTACCTGGTGATACAAGTTTGAAATATTTCAAGCCTTTTTTTCAAATAATAGAATTAATATAATACCGGTATAAAAAATAATGTAAAAATAAAAATAATAAATAAAATAATAAATAAAAATAATAAAAAATAAAAAAATAATAAAAAAATATAGTAAATACAAATTTTATAAATAAAAAAAAAGTAAAAATAATATAATATTAACATAATACCTATTAATATAATATAACCTCTGTTTACATGTCGCGTTTGATTGACTGTGGCCACTGAGAATCATATAGACCAGGGGTGCCCAACATACGGCCCGCGGGCCGCATGCGGCCCGCCAAGCCATTTTATCTGGCCCACACCTCCCATTTACATTCTAGTCTCACAACTAAACCCACGAAGAAAACTCAATTTTATTTGAAAGTACATTGTTATGAAATTTATTTGGTGGATATGTGTATAACTAACTATATTTTAGACTTCGCAGCGAAAAATTATCATAATTCTTTTGTTTCTACTTCTAGTTTTGTTCTCGGTCAAGCCTAGTTTCTTGGAAGCCGAGGAGGGGGGGGGGGGGGTGGGGGGGGTGGGGGGTATTATTGTTTTCTGTGGCGACATCCGACTTACTAACTGGCGAGGACTCTACTGGCACAGATAACAAATGGTACTGGTTATACAAGTGTCCCCACAAATATGTTTCACCATTTTAGTTGTGATCTTGCAAAGGTGTCATGACTCGAAGCACAAAAACGAGTGTGTTAAAATGAAGGATTAATTCGAATTGACAAAATTAAATCTTGTTTCGCAGCAAAGTATGTTTAAAAAGAAGGTAAATGACGAAAATGAGGATCAAGCGTCTGTCCGCGCTAGTTTTCGTGTAGCACAGTGCACATTTACTAGCAGCGGGGGGAACACCATTTGCTGACGGGGAATTTGATATATAGAATAACCAGACTATATACGTGTATATATATAGTTAAGTTGATGTGGCCCGCCAACATTGAATAATTATGCTAAGTGGCCCACTTCTAAATTAAGTTGGGCACCCCTGATATAGACCATCAACTTTTTTGATCGTTGAAATAATTTATTAAATACCTATTTCATGAAATAAATAATAAAAATAAATTTAAAAAAATAATTAGGTCAACAAAGTCATTAAAAAATAAATAAAATAACGAAAAAAATAAATAAAAAACAAAATTAAATAAATTATTGAAAATATTTTTAAGCACTGCTTACCGGACGGCAACATGGGCTCGAGTTCCGACGAGAGACAGTCGGAGTGGAAGCGGTGGCCGCAGGGGAACAGGTAGAACGGTCGCGTGAGCAGACGCAGCTCGCAGACGTTGCACGCGTCTCGGGCGCCCACAAGCGCGTGTCTGCATGCGCAACAGACACACATCGCGCGTTAGTGTACACTGTGGGTGCGGCGGACACTTATGTACAGATTATTTAAAATTGACGAGAGGAGAGAACTGGGAGCAAGTAGAAGAAGTACGATTGTGGGAAGATAGGAAGAGGTGGAAAAATTTGGTTCTGAAACCCAAGCTGACCCTGTCAGAAGCAGGAAACGGCGATGGATTATGATGATGATGAAGATGAATGGTGCTAATATCAAAAATATAGATTGTTTTGAATGTGATTTTTTTTATATTAAGTTGAGAATGTGTGGACAAAACGGAGTTTAAAAATTCATTTAAATTAATATTTTTGGTTCACAATTAAATCACAATTAAAAAATATCTAAAAAAGTTTTATTTTCGATAGTTTTGCCCATTTCTAGTAAGAGCCCCATAAAATTAGATTGAACTATAATGCTACATGCGAGAAAATTTGTTTAAAATAAAAGTTAATTTTTCAAAGTATTATGTTTTATCTGGTATCTCACAATCTTTACTAGTACACTACTATGGTTTAGTGATTAAAACTAAGCCACAGGCTTTACTAGTACTATGGTTTAGTGATTAAGACTAAGCCACAGGCTTCTTTCATTGGCTGGGAGGGAGAATACTGCGCTCTGATTGGCTGTGACTAAGGTTTGTCTTAGTCTTAATCATTAAACCATAGAACCAGTACAGATTGTGAATGCACCTTTATTTAATTTTTACTCATTAATACTAAAATACGTGGTTTTTGCTTGTTCTTTATATAGGAAATACTTCTTAAGAATTCAGTTTTGCATAAATCCAATTCAAGTTGGCGAGCAATGGTTATTAATAAAATAAATGTTATCTGAAAATAATGCATTTTTTGGGAGAAATTAATGCTAAAATAAACATAAAAATTATTGCTGATTTTATGGAGTCGTATATAATACACTGCCAATAAGCAATTGAGAACTATTCCAAGTAGATCTCCCCACCTGTTCC